>OY856327.1:11400000-11412500 GCA_963693445.1 Agonopterix heracliana
GTGTACAAAGGGCAGGGACTTAATCAACGCGAGCTTATGACTCGCGCTTACTAGGAATTCCTCGTTTATGGGGGATAATTGCAAACCCCAATCCCCAGCACGAAGGAGTTTCAGCGGGTTGCCCGGGCCTCTAGGCCAGGGAGAACATGCTGATTCCTTCAGTGTAGCGCGCGTGCGGCCCAGGACATCTAAGGGCATCACAGACCTGTTATTGCTCAATCTCGTGCGGCTCGAAGCCGCCGGTCCCTCTAAGAAGAATTTTAATACGTCGCCAGTGAGTTGCGTGACGGAGCCACGCACACCTAAATGACGACGCCTATTTAGCAGGCTAGAGTCTCGTTCGTTACCGGAATTAACCAGACAAATCGCTCCACCAACTAAGAACGGCCATGCACCACCACCCACCGAATCAAGAAAGAGCTGTTAATCTGTCAATCCTTCCGGTGTCCGGGCCTGGTGAGATTTCCCGTGTTGAGTCAAATTAAGCCGCAGGCTCCACTCCTGGTGGTGCCCTTCCGTCAATTCCTTTAAGTTTCAGCTTTGCAACCATACTCCCCCCGGAGTCCAAAATCTTTGGTTTCCCGGAAGCTGCCCGCCGAGCCATTGTAGTAACGTCGGCGGATCGCTAGATGACATATTTACGGTTAGAACTAGGGCGGTATCTAATCGC
This sequence comes from Agonopterix heracliana, assembly GCA_963693445.1. Taxonomy (NCBI): domain Eukaryota; kingdom Metazoa; phylum Arthropoda; class Insecta; order Lepidoptera; family Depressariidae; genus Agonopterix; species Agonopterix heracliana. Next base: position 11,400,671 of record OY856327.1, read on the forward strand.
CTTCGAACCTCTAACTTTCGTTCTTGATTGATGAAAACACCTTTGGCAAATGCTTTCGCTGATGTTCGTCTTGCGACGATCCAAGAATTTCACCTCTAACGTCGCAATACGAATGCCCCCAGTTATCCCTATTAATCATTACCTCGGAGTTCTGAAAACCAACAAAATAGAACCGAGATCATATTCTATTATTCCATGCACGAAATATTCAAGCAGCATTTTGAGCCCGCTTTGAGCACTCTAATTTGTTCAAAGTAAAATTGTCGGCCCATCTCGACACTCACTGAAGAGCACCGCGATAGGATTTTGATATTGAACCGGCGTTTTACCGCCGGCTCACCGACGATATGCTCCGCAGACGTGTCAGTATCACCGCGGATGCGGTGCACCGACAGCGCGGCGCACAAATGCAACTACGAGCTTTTTAACCGCAACAATTTTAGTATACGCTATTGGAGCTGGAATTACCGCGGCTGCTGGCACCAGACTTGCCCTCCAATTGTTCCTCGTTAAAATATTTAAAGTGTACTCATTCCGATTACGAGGCCTCGTAAGAGTCCCGTATCGTTATTTTTCGTCACTACCTCCCCGTGCCGGGAGTGGGTAATTTGCGCGCCTGCTGCCTTCCTTGGATGTGGTAGCCGTTTCTCAGGCTCCCTCTCCGGAATCGAACCCTGATTCCCCGTTACCCGTGACAACCATGGTAGTCGCAGAAACTACCATCGAAAGTTGATAAGGCAGACATTTGAAAGATGCGTCGCCGGTACTGGACCATGCGATCGGCAAAAGTTATCCAGATTCATCAAAATTAACGACTTCGGACGCGAGGCCCTCCGTCGATTGGTTTTGATCTAATAAAAGCACTCATCCCATCACTGGTCAGAGTTCTGATTGCATGTATTAGCTCTAGAATTACCACAGTTATCCAAGTAACTGAGTAAGATCTAAGGAACCAAAACTGATATATTGAGCCATTCGCGGTATCGCCTTAATACGGCTTGCACTGAGACATGCATGGCTTAATCTTTGAGACAAGCATATAACTACTGGCAGGATCAACCAGGGAGCTTTCGTCGTCTGATCTCGCGTCTGCGAGAGGAGAGAGGACTTTTCACTCCGACGAGCACGGTGCTCGCGTCCGCGGTTTCACCCTTGGACGCGGCGTGCCGTTAACATTTTTACGGGTCCACCGTCAACGTACAATACGCCGTCGCTCTCACAACGGCGCAGCGTCGACGCGTGCGACACAAGACAGCGCTAAGACATTACTTATGCGCCTACATCGTACGTTACAAGCGAACTGTGAATTTCACATTTAATTAAAATATCTTTTGACATAATCATCGAAAACATTGACGATTGCGCCCGGTGGTGGAGAGGATATGCCACTTTCAATAGTGATGACAAACCGCCGCTTCGAATGAAGCAGGCGTGCTTAGTCGCACACACGTTCAGACGGATACACGTCCAGAACGAGCGTTTCAGCTTTGTTAGACGATCGTTTAAATTTATTCGCACACTTTGACGTGAACGCGCAACTTCACCGCCCACAGGAGGGCACAGAGATCACACGTAAACGTGACGATAAATCGATCGACACAACGAACCAAAATCTTCCAAGAGAGTACGCATCGGAAAAATTTTATTATTTCAGAGAGGAAATACTAATAAATAAAACGACTCTGAAAGAATATCTCTTTTACCGATCCGCCGCGCGGTGTGCGTTTATAAACGTTATTTAAAACATAATATACACACTATGCCACGGCTCGTTCGCGTCGCCAGAAGCAATCACATTGCATAAACTTTTTAACATTTTTCAATGTGACGCCCCGTGCGGCGCGTTCGAGCCGCATGCGCCGCGTCTCTCGCTACATATATACGAGCGCAATCGGTTGGCGGTGCGCCGAGGGTGATACCGAAGATTTTTTTTTTTTTTTTTTATTTCCTCCCCATGCGACACCACTACCTCCCCCCCCCCCACGAACCCCTCCCCAGAACCCCCCCCCCCCCCCCCCCCTTTTTTTTTATTTTGAATTTTTTTTTTTTCCTTTAATCCCCATCATCCAACACCACAACACCCTCGCCCCTAACCCCCCCCCCCCCCCCCCCCCGCACACCATGGCTGCCGAACCCCCCCCCTCAGTAGCAAAAAAAAAAAAATCTTTTTTTTTTTATTTCGTATCTAGAATCGATGAGTGTCGGAACGCGGCCCATCGCTGGCTTGCCGTTTTGTGTACCGCGTTCAGTTTCTATGGCTAGACCAATAATTATATTTATCCAAGATCCGGTGCCAAGACATACAGATACAATATTAAAATGATAACATAATATTAATAAGTATGTACAGTAAATTTAAATTAGCAAACAGTGAGTAGCAATAAAACAACTAGTGAATCGTGGAGCGTTCTTGTATTGCGTGCGACAGATCGACGAATTTGGTAAGTTTAAGTTTATCCTCGCCCGTTCGTGTATTGAAATAAAATGTGAACTCGCGTGTTATTGTATTGCGAAGAACAGAAAATTATGGACAGTGGGAATCTAGCAAAAAACAACTAGCGAATCGTGGAGGTTCTGAGCTTTCAGAATTTTCTCTGACTACCCCCTAGTAGGGAATGTAGTCGTGAGCATATGCATAAACATAATGATGCTCATGCTTGCATGATAAACGGCAAAAGTCAAGTCAAATATCAAGGAAAATCTAAATCTAAACTATTACGAAGCATATGCTCACGACTATATTCCCCGGTGGGGGTAGTCAGAGACATTCTGAAACCTCAGAAAATCCACGTTTCACCAGTAGTACCGAATGTCTGTCCAGTGTGAGGGGGGGGGGGCACTTATAATGGACAGTGTGGGTACAATACATGCCAAAATGAAACTGTACTTAACAAAAAAGATTTGTGCGAGAAAGATTTTGTGGGGACGAAGTCGCGGCTTAACTCTATTTAATCTAAATATACCACCGAATTGAGACCTCGGCCAATCAGAGAGCTGGTCCTGAATCGCGCTATAGAAATTTTCAAGATAGTTTTCATCTCTCATACTCTGAAAGTAGGTCATTGTTTATCTATGAAGCGGGTTGAAAGTGAAACATTTCATCCCTAGGGATGAAAAGTAATTTAAAAAAAAAACCTACGTCTAATACTAGGCAAAGGCAGAAAATTATACAGCCACACTTCGATAAAATTATATGAATTCTTATTTCTTTATAATGATAAAGATAAATAAATTTGAATTTTAATAGATGTTAATTTAAATAACATATTTTGTTATTTGGAGACTTTTGTAAAAATTATAAGCAGACAGAAAAAAGTGATGACGATTAAAACCTTAAAACCGAGTCAAAAAAAAAATGGCCGGCAGGCTTAAAAAAAAAAAAAAGAGCCTGATGCGCGAAAAAGAAAAAAAGGGAGGGAAAGGGAAATTTTGCTAATTTTTCGGATCCGTTTCAAAACGTGTAAAAATCACCCGGAAAGTCTATCTGTCTCACTCTAGCATACACAATCTTCGTATATTTTTTCTCCTTCGTGTTGGCAACCAGAGTGATTGCCAAACGTTTTGAAACGAAGCCTAAAATGAATTCATCGAGCGATTCAGAAATTGATTTTGCATTATCTAATTTTTGTTTACTTTCCTCGTATTCGAAATGAAAAGCAGAGTGTTTAACTCGGGAGAAAGTCACCCATTTCACACTCGAATTATGGCGCCCCTCACGTTCCGTTCGGGGCGCCAAACATCTCGTGTGAAATGGGTGACTTTCATCCCTTGGTTAACAATCTACTATTGTATAAATACAAAATTCTAAAAGAGACCAGTTGGACCTAGGTCAAGGGTAGGTCTGTGGTAGTGGTAGGGGTAAAGGGTATAGGTATAGGTAAAGGTAAAGGTAAGGGTGGTGGTGGTGGTGGTGGTGGTGGTGGTGGTGGTGGGGGGGGGGCGGGGGCGGGGGCGGGGGCGGGGGGCGGGGGGCGGGGGGCGGGGGGCGGTGGGAGGGGGCGGGGCGGGCAAATGGGGGGTAGAGGAAGGGAGAGAAAGGAGAACAACAGAAGACATTGACTTTAACGAGATCCGTCCACGCTCGCATGTTCGTGTATTAAAATAACAAATTCGTTTATCCTCGCACGTTCGTGTATTGAAAGCTCGCGTGTTCTTGTATTGAAAAGTTGTTCGTTTATTGAAAGCTCGCGCGTTCTTGTATTGCAAAGTTTTTTATCGTCGCCCGTTCGTGTATTGAATCGAGAAAATTATGGACAGTGGGAATCTCGTTAATCCATTCAGGCGCTTTACTATTTAGATGAGCAGGCATTTGGCTACCTTAAGAGAGTCATAGTTGTTCCCGCCGTTTAACCGCGTAGTCCGTACTCGCTCGTTCGTGTATTAGAAAAAAAAAAAAAAAAATTTTTTTAAATGTTCTTTATAAATTCGAGCGCAAGGAAATGATCGTGAAGAGATGCAGCACGCGCGTTCTTGTATTGCGACAGGTCGTCGAATTAAGTAAACATCGTAAAAATAAAAATAAAATAAACATTAACTTACGCACGTTCGTGTATTGAAAAAAACATGTGTGATGAATTCGAGCGATAGAGAAACGAACGAACGGGGCTACCGGTCGCATCACGCGCGTGTTCTTGTATTGCGACGATAGTAAATAAATTTTCGCACGTTCATGTATTAAAATTCACTTTTTTGTTAAATAAAAATCAAAATAATTTGTACGTCGCGGCTGGCGCGTTCTTGTATTGAGACAATGGAAAAAAAAAGGCTTCTCAAAGCGCACCTATATCCATTACAAAAACCCGACTACTGTCTAGTTGATTATTGTAACAAATATTTTAACTTCATCGTCCTCGGACGAATCACCTGGCGTAGGGCTGAGTCTCAACAGATCGCAGCACGACGCTGCTCTACCGAGCACAACACCCCGCCAGGAACGGAAGTCGTCTACAGACTATTCCGAGCCCCGACATCGAACTGAGGTAAATTCGAACCTTCGGAGCCGTGATGCACGCGTTAAGCGGACCGCACCGATCTCCGAGATCCAAATGGGCTTCGACGTCGCACCTTACGAGTAAAGCGCGACTAGTAAAGTCACATTGTTTAGAGCCTCCCGACTCTCGGGGCTCCACAGTGAGCATATCCTTGCCGGATTCGGCTAGGCTGGCTTCGGCCTTAGAGGCGTTCAGGCATAATCCCGCGGATGGTAGCTTCGCACCACCGGCCGCTCGGCCGAGTGCATGAACCAAATGTCCGAAACTGCGGTTCCTCTCGTACTGAGCAGTATTACTATCGCAACGACAAGCCATCAGTAGGGTAAAACTAACCTGTCTCACGACGGTCTAAACCCAGCTCACGTTCCCTTTTGATGGGTGAACAATCCAACGCTTGGCGAATTTTGCTTCGCAATGATAGGAAGAGCCGACATCGAAGGATCAAAAAGCGACGTCGCTATGAACGCTTGGCCGCCACAAGTCAGTTATCCCTGTGGTAACTTTTCTGGCACCTCTTGCTAAAAACTCTTTATACTAAAGGATCGATAGGCCGTGCTTTCGCAGTCCCTATGCGTACTGAACATCTGGATCAAGCCAGCTTTTGCCCTTTTGCTCCACGCGAGGTTTCTGTCCTCGCTGAGCTGGCCTTAGGACACCTGCGTTATTCTTTGACAGATGTACCGCCCCAGTCAAACTCCCCGCCTGGCAGTGTCCTCGAACCGGATCACGCGGGAGTTGTACGGCGATGAGCGTTGCCGCCACATCACCACTCTGCACGCTTGGAACGAAACACCGTGCGCCCGCCGATATAATCGACCGCGCACCGCTTCCGCCCAACCGAGTAAGTAATGAAACAATGAAAGTAGTGGTTTTTCAGCGACGACCGCGAACGATCTCCCACTTATGCTACACCTCTCATGTCTCCTTACAATGCCAGACTAGAGTCAAGCTCAACAGGGTCTTCTTTCCCCGCTGATTCTCCCAAGCCCGTTCCCTTGGCTGTGGTTTCGCTAGATAGTAGATAGGGACAACCCACCACCTCCTCATGGCTCTTCCAACCTCGCGGTTATACGAGCCGAATCGCGGGAGATGCACCCAGTACTTGCTCGAGGCTCATTTCCTGGGCGCACTTTCTTGACTCCCTACAAATTATATCTACGTCCTTGTCCCATCTTGCATTTCTCCCCGTTCTGGGGCATGCTACAGCACACCACAATCTCCGTTTGCTGCCTCGTCGTCCATGGCCAGTCCTTTGTCCAGCACGTTCCGCAGTCTATGCCATGCATGCGCGAATTCTCGCAGCTGCCCGAAGTTCGCCTCCGAGTTCACCAGGTCGCCATAGTAGATCGGTCCCTCCTCGAGTCTGACTATCCCATCCATCATCTTTTGCCGCGGTTCTTCGTACAGAGAGCATTCCCACAATATGTGGTGAACGCACTCAATGACATCCATCCCACAAAAACAAACACATACGTCACACAGTTTCATATCATACAGCCGTCCTCTGAAACAACCATGTCCGGTCAATATTTGCGAGCATTGATAATCCGGCTCGACCCAAGTTGCCTTGAGCCTAGCCGTGACGTCCGGGAAGAATTTGTACGTGACCCTCCCCTTGTCCTCGGTGTCCCATCTCTCCTGCCAACTCCTCCAGGTGTCCTCCGTCACCTCCCGCTTAGCCCTACTCCATTCCTCCTTGGCCGCGGTCTTGCGCAGAGCGCCTAGTCTGCCAGCACGGATGACCTCAAAGTCCGCCGGCAATACACCCGCCAATACTGGCAGGGCGGCGGAGCTAGTGGACCTGTACGCCTTGGTCAGAAGGACCAAGGCCTGTCTCTGAGTGCGCAGTAGTGCGCTCCTCACAGCGTACTGTGTCGCACGCTGGTACCAACATACCGCAGCATATGTTACCGTCGCAACAAAGGTCCCTTGGTACAGGACCTTAAGGGCCCTGTACCTTATACCCCATGAGGCAGCCGATACCCGCGACATTTTGCCGAAGCAATTTGCCGCTCTTTCCCCGATCGATACCGCATGCTGCGAGAACAGAAGTCCACGATCGACCACCACTCCTAGCACCGTGGCCGACGTGACGCTTTTGACCGATTTGCCTCCGAATTTGATGGTTGGTGGCCGCTGGAGCCTTCCCCTGAGAGTCATCGAGGATGACTTTGCAGGGGAAAACTCCAGTCTGTTACGGACCCCCCAGTCACCGACGAGTTGTAATACCGTTGAGGCAAGAGCCTCAATCTTCGCCCTGGACATGGCTTCGATCAAAATCGTCACGTCATCGGCATACGCCACGAGCTCCACCCCCCCAGGCAGTGGTAGTCGAAGCAGGTCGTCCATCAGCACGTTCCACAGCGCTGGACCCAGCACCGACCCCTGTGGGCAACCCATTGTTGATGCCTTCCATATCACCTTCGGGCCCGTGAAGATGCCCACCCGGCGCCCGACGAAGTAGCCCGCGAGCATCCGATAGATGTTCGGCGGGCAACCCCCCCGTTTCGCCTTGAGCATGATCATGGGCCACCACGCGTTATCGAAGGCCCCAGAGATGTCTAGAAAGATTGCTTGTACATAAGTGCACGAGCTCCCCCGCGCAAAGTCAAAAATAGTCTGCAAAGCAGACTCCGTTGACCTCCCCCGCGTAAATCCATGCTGGCAGTCCGACAGCCCATTGGTGATTTGCGGTCCACACTTCAGCATTACGCGTTCTAAAATCTTGCCAAGGATTGGGAGAAGAGTTATCGGCCTGTATGCCTTCGGGTCGGTAGGTGGCCTGTCATTCCCTTTCGGGAGGACAAGAAGCCTACCGTCTTTCCACACGTCGGGGAAGACCCCTTCCTCCACACATCGGACCATTACCCCCAAAAATTCCGCCGAGGCGGCTGACCACACATGCTTCAGCACCCTTGCTGAAAGTCCATCTATTCCCGGAGCAGTCTTAGGCAACGCCTTGATTATTGCCCCCAATGTCTGACCGGTTGGCGGCGGGGCATCCTCTCCTGACGGTATACATGCTGCCATTATCCGCACCTGCCTGTGATACTCCATGTCCTTAGACAAATCGTCGTCCGGGCACAGAGCGTAGAGCAAGCTGTGCATGGCTTCATGTACACTGCCAGCGTATCCTTCGGCGAATTTGGTGCCGTTAATTACGTTACGTGGCGGCCGAGACCTGCCACTCGCGGCTCGGTAGGCCAGGCCCCACGGGTCCTGGTTTCCGGAATCTGCAATCGATGTGAAATGCTTAAGTTGCGCCTCCTCCATGGCCCTACGGTACTCCCTCCTGGAGTCGTGAAATACCTTTTTGGCGCTCTCGATGTCCCGTGGAATTCCACGCTTCCTCGCAGCTTGCCACATCCTTCTCTTCTTCATACTTCCCTTTCTAAGTGAGTCCAGTTCTGGACTCCACCATTCATACCCTCTGTCTTTTTTACTATCACTCTTCACACCCAGACTACCCTTCGCTGTTGCTGTGATTATTTTGGTGAACTGTCGGCATACATCCCCTGCAGGCTTATTCCATTTTATTCTTCCCATGCGCTCGTGGATAGTAGACTCAAATCGGTCCCAGTCTACGCCGGCGTCCCGATATCTCATCGGCTCTTCTAGCGGCTCCGCGCATGCGTCGTGCTGGATACCGCTTGCCACCCTAAATGTTATCAGTCGGTGGTCGCTATCGACTGCGTCTAAGTGGACTATCCATTCCTTGACATTGACGCTTCTGCTTGTCAATGTCAGGTCCACTGTGGATTCTCCATTCTCAGTGCTGAAAGTGGGGGGCATCCCGGCTTTGTTGTGCAGTGTTAGGTCGTTGGCCATGATGAATTCCTCCATGAGTTGCCTTTTCCTAGCTGTTTCGTGTCCTCGTCCAGCACACTGACGTAAGGGGCAGAACCACATGGGAGAGTGTGCATTGCAGTCTACCCCTATTATAATCCGCCTACCCTTAAGATGTTGCACGGCTTCTCCTAGGCCGTGTATGTGGGTGTTTATGTCGTCAGCGTACTGGAAGTACGCAGAGATAATATAAGCGTCCAGCCCTTTCCCCTGGACATGGCACACGAACCTGTGGATGTTCGACAGGTGTCGTAAGACTGCGCAGGCGATGCTGTTGTCGGCAATGTAGATACCGGCCTTGGATTCCGGTCCCATGTCCAGGATCTTCGAGTCTTGGTGGTGCTCCTGGACTAGAATGACGTCAGCCATCATGTCCCTGGCTATTGCCGGGATGCCTCGGGTGGCAAGCATTGACCCTCCTAGATTCACCTGGCCAATTTTGGTGGTCGTGTCAAGCTCCGTAATTGATAGTGGCGGCCATTCTGTTCTCGGCGTGTATTCTGGCAGGGCAGTCTCTGGCTCCAGTCTCGTGCGTTTCGGAACCCTTTTGTCCGAAACGCTTACACGATGCGCAGCACCGTTGGGTCGCCACGCAGGCGGAAACCTCATGGCCCGTCGTCCCGCATCTACCGCAGATTGCCTCGGTGCGACATCTTGCCGCGGTGTGGCCGTACGCGTGGCATTGCCTGCACAATGGGGCAGCGAGGAAATTTTCCGTCCTGATGGCGTCCCAGCCGATGTAGACTCGCTCCCTCTCAACCAGCAGCTGCCAGAGCTCAACCGTGCAGTCTAGCACCAACGTGGTCCGCCTGTCACCCTTTCGGGATTTTTTGAAGGCCAATCTGCAGCTGTCCCTTAACCTTGGTAGTGTCCAGTCCGGGTTTTCGGCCAAGTTCTGCTGGTGGATGGCTACAAGCGTTTCGTCCAGGCCCGGGTTACCCTCCAAGTCTCTGAGGGCGACTAGCGGGCGTCGGCCCTTTGGCTCCGTCACCTTGAGCGATGGCGGCGCCGCCGCTCTCAGTCGCTTCGCCACATCTTCGTCCGCGGTATGGACAACGACCCCCGCCCTGCCAACTTTTCGCACCCCTTGAACCCTCAGGTTCAGGTCACCCGGCATAACCGCCTTTTTAAGGACTTCTTTAGTTTGCTCTGCCGTTTTTATTTCAGCCGACGCCTCCTCAGTCGGGTAGAATGCCAGCACTGTACCCGATCTTGGTGCCGCTGTTGGCACCTGCGCGCGTCCTTCACCCTGCCGTTTCGCCATGTCCGCGTATGACCTTGCCATCTCCTTCTCTTGTCTGGCCGCAGATTCCGCTATTGTGGCCTCCAAATCCGCTACTTCCACCATCTTTTCAGCCTCCGCCAGACGAAGTGCCAGGGCCGCCACTACAGCAGTGACTTTTTGACCGTATTGTCCAATGACGGCGATTTCATTTTTGTTGAGTTTGGACGACGAGGCACGTGTGGCCTCCATGATTCCGGCCAGTGCACTGTGCGCTATGTCCATGAGCTGCTTGTTGGTGACGTCAATTAAGTTCTTCTCCAAGCAGATTTCCTTCGGTGGTGATCTCGGTGCCGGCTTCGGGGGAGCACTGCTGCTTGAAGTCCCAGATAATGGCGGGGGCGCCGCGCGTGGCGGCACAAAGCCCGAGATAGGAGGTGCCTCCCTTAACTTCCGCCTTACTGCCTCCTGGGCCTCCTCTGGGGAAGAGAGGAGACGCTTGCCGGCGGACGGATGGTGCTGCTGCTGCTGCTCAAGAGCTGGAGAGCTGAGTCCCTTTGGGGGTGTGCGAGCCAGGGCCGTCCGAGGGGTGAAGTAAACCACGTCCTTAAGCTCCTCCAGAGCCCTTCTCTCCGCTTCATTCCTGGCCAGCTCCTCTGCTACGACCTCCCTATGTCGAGCTTCTTCGTCATCAGGCTCCATGTTTAATGGAGCCTAATCGCATACACACCAAGTACAATATACAACACAGTAAACAAAATAATCCAAAGTACAAGTTTGCAAAAAATTTTACAAGTTCAATACACGAACACGCAAAGTGAGTTGGTGTGTTCGTGTATTGAAATTTTCAACAAAAACGGCAAAGACAACTGTCAATGTACACACACATATATATATAGGATATGGAGCAGGCGAAAACGTCACTGAACTCACGCACACAAACAAGCAAGTGTCAAATGTCACAACAATAAAGTGTCACAACTGACAGCTGTCAAAGGGACAACTGTCAGTCGGCACGCACACACACAAACGATAACGACAAGTGTCAAGTGTCAAGTGTCACAAATACAAAGTGTCAAAACTGACAGCTGTCAATGGGACAACTGTCAGTCGGCACGCACACACACAAGCGAAAACGTCAGGTGTCAAATGTCACAGCAGTGTCAAAGACTGACAGCTGTCATAGTGACACCTGTCAGTCGGCACGCACACACACGTACCCTGTACGGAGGACCTACGGAGCTCACGCCAATTTGGCGGAACTTCACGTAGGTCAGACTCGCCTTCTCGCTTCCTCCGCAAGATGGCCGCCGCCTCTTATGGAAGATGCCCCTTGCGAGACAAGGAGCCACCGATTTGCAGCACCACCAACTGCACTGCCGCTCCGGAGAGCGAGACGCAACCAAAGATGGCCGCCGCCTCTTATGGCGATACACCCTTGCGAGAGCAGGAGCCACCGATATTCACAAAAATTAGCACTTGCACTCTTAATTTTGCCGTATAATACGAAAAATAATGTGGGCTCGAGAGCTCCGCGACACGTCCGCTCGCTACAGAGGCAGCAAGCGAAGTAGATAGGGACAGTGGGAATCTCGTTAATCCATTCATGCGCGTCACTAATTAGATGACGAGGCATTTGGCTACCTTAAGAGAGTCATAGTTACTCCCGCCGTTTACCCGCGCTTGCTTGAATTTCTTCACGTTGACATTCAGAGCACTGGGCAGAAATCACATTGCGTCAACACCCGCGAGGGCCATCGCAATGCTTTGT
>OY856327.1:11415000-11427500 GCA_963693445.1 Agonopterix heracliana
TAATATGCTTAAATTCGGCGGGTGATCCTCCCTGATCTGAGGCCAACGATAAAAATGGAGGCAGACACGATATCCGTCAGCGCTACGACGCAACCACTACGACACGTTTTAAGAGTCGAAGCGGCGGCGTCGATGCGCCTCTTCGGACGTCGAGTCCGCCTACACGGGCGTACACAATGCGTAAGTGAGCGTCTAACGATCGGCGCACCAGCGACGCTCTCACAACACGGACGCGTCAGCGTCACAAGTCACGAAGAGTCGCCTGGAGGCGAACGATACATCGCGCACAAACACGACGCTCGTATGGCAAAATAATTTTTAAACGGACCTATCGATCGATCGGAACCGACCGACGGAGCCGCCATATGCGCTTTGGGGCGCAGTGTGGCAATTTTATTTATGCAGCCGGCCCTCAGACAGGAGTGGTCCTGGATGTGTCTCCACGGACCGCAATGTGCGTTCGAAATGTCGATGTTCAAATGTGTCCTGCAGTTCACACTATGACGCGCAGTTAACAGCGTTCTTCATCGACCCGCGAGCCAAGTGATCCACCGTCCAGGGTAATGGTTTTAAAGCGCATTACGCACCGGATTAATGTGAGTTTTTAAAAAAAAAAAAAATAAGTTGAAATTTTCTTAGAACAAAAGCGGCGCGCCACCTCGCGGCGGCTAGCCCCCTTCACTCTAAACCGCATAGCTTTTATAATTTTACGGACACGTCAGCTCTGACTCGGGGCGCGGATTTTCACCCTTCTATGTCTAAACTGACGCGACGCCGACGCTTTCGCTTCGTTCGACGCGCCGCCCAAAAGCGCGCCGTCTCCGGCGGCTCTTAACGGCGGCGCTGACACAACGAAGCGTCAGTCGTCGGATACAATATTGAAATTGTGTTCTGACTGGATTATTTTCGCAATACGCACGTCGATTTAACGGCGCAATACGTTAATGATCCTTCCGCAGGTTCCCCTACGGAAACCTTGTTACGACTTTTACTTCCTCTAAATGATCAAGTTTGGTCAACTTCCCAGCAACGCCGACGGCCGTGAAGCCACCGCGTGTCGGTCCGAAGACCTCACTAAATCATTCAATCGGTAGTAGCGACGGGCGGTGTGTACAAAGGGCAGGGACTTAATCAACGCGAGCTTATGACTCGCGCTTACTAGGAATTCCTCGTTTATGGGGGATAATTGCAAACCCCAATCCCCAGCACGAAGGAGTTTCAGCGGGTTGCCCGGGCCTCTAGGCCAGGGAGAACATGCTGATTCCTTCAGTGTAGCGCGCGTGCGGCCCAGGACATCTAAGGGCATCACAGACCTGTTATTGCTCAATCTCGTGCGGCTCGAAGCCGCCGGTCCCTCTAAGAAGAATTTTAATACGTCGCCAGTGAGTTGCGTGACGGAGCCACGCACACCTAAATGACGACGCCTATTTAGCAGGCTAGAGTCTCGTTCGTTACCGGAATTAACCAGACAAATCGCTCCACCAACTAAGAACGGCCATGCACCACCACCCACCGAATCAAGAAAGAGCTGTTAATCTGTCAATCCTTCCGGTGTCCGGGCCTGGTGAGATTTCCCGTGTTGAGTCAAATTAAGCCGCAGGCTCCACTCCTGGTGGTGCCCTTCCGTCAATTCCTTTAAGTTTCAGCTTTGCAACCATACTCCCCCCGGAGTCCAAAATCTTTGGTTTCCCGGAAGCTGCCCGCCGAGCCATTGTAGTAACGTCGGCGGATCGCTAGATGACATATTTACGGTTAGAACTAGGGCGGTATCTAATCGCCTTCGAACCTCTAACTTTCGTTCTTGATTGATGAAAACACCTTTGGCAAATGCTTTCGCTGATGTTCGTCTTGCGACGATCCAAGAATTTCACCTCTAACGTCGCAATACGAATGCCCCCAGTTATCCCTATTAATCATTACCTCGGAGTTCTGAAAACCAACAAAATAGAACCGAGATCATATTCTATTATTCCATGCACGAAATATTCAAGCAGCATTTTGAGCCCGCTTTGAGCACTCTAATTTGTTCAAAGTAAAATTGTCGGCCCATCTCGACACTCACTGAAGAGCACCGCGATAGGATTTTGATATTGAACCGGCGTTTTACCGCCGGCTCACCGACGATATGCTCCGCAGACGTGTCAGTATCACCGCGGATGCGGTGCACCGACAGCGCGGCGCACAAATGCAACTACGAGCTTTTTAACCGCAACAATTTTAGTATACGCTATTGGAGCTGGAATTACCGCGGCTGCTGGCACCAGACTTGCCCTCCAATTGTTCCTCGTTAAAATATTTAAAGTGTACTCATTCCGATTACGAGGCCTCGTAAGAGTCCCGTATCGTTATTTTTCGTCACTACCTCCCCGTGCCGGGAGTGGGTAATTTGCGCGCCTGCTGCCTTCCTTGGATGTGGTAGCCGTTTCTCAGGCTCCCTCTCCGGAATCGAACCCTGATTCCCCGTTACCCGTGACAACCATGGTAGTCGCAGAAACTACCATCGAAAGTTGATAAGGCAGACATTTGAAAGATGCGTCGCCGGTACTGGACCATGCGATCGGCAAAAGTTATCCAGATTCATCAAAATTAACGACTTCGGACGCGAGGCCCTCCGTCGATTGGTTTTGATCTAATAAAAGCACTCATCCCATCACTGGTCAGAGTTCTGATTGCATGTATTAGCTCTAGAATTACCACAGTTATCCAAGTAACTGAGTAAGATCTAAGGAACCAAAACTGATATATTGAGCCATTCGCGGTATCGCCTTAATACGGCTTGCACTGAGACATGCATGGCTTAATCTTTGAGACAAGCATATAACTACTGGCAGGATCAACCAGGGAGCTTTCGTCGTCTGATCTCGCGTCTGCGAGAGGAGAGAGGACTTTTCACTCCGACGAGCACGGTGCTCGCGTCCGCGGTTTCACCCTTGGACGCGGCGTGCCGTTAACATTTTTACGGGTCCACCGTCAACGTACAATACGCCGTCGCTCTCACAACGGCGCAGCGTCGACGCGTGCGACACAAGACAGCGCTAAGACATTACTTATGCGCCTACATCGTACGTTACAAGCGAACTGTGAATTTCACATTTAATTAAAATATCTTTTGACATAATCATCGAAAACATTGACGATTGCGCCCGGTGGTGGAGAGGATATGCCACTTTCAATAGTGATGACAAACCGCCGCTTCGAATGAAGCAGGCGTGCTTAGTCGCACACACGTTCAGACGGATACACGTCCAGAACGAGCGTTTCAGCTTTGTTAGACGATCGTTTAAATTTATTCGCACACTTTGACGTGAACGCGCAACTTCACCGCCCACAGGAGGGCACAGAGATCACACGTAAACGTGACGATAAATCGATCGACACAACGAACCAAAATCTTCCAAGAGAGTACGCATCGGAAAAATTTTATTATTTCAGAGAGGAAATACTAATAAATAAAACGACTCTGAAAGAATATCTCTTTTACCGATCCGCCGCGCGGTGTGCGTTTATAAACGTTATTTAAAACATAATATACACACTATGCCACGGCTCGTTCGCGTCGCCAGAAGCAATCACATTGCATAAACTTTTTAACATTTTTCAATGTGACGCCCCGTGCGGCGCGTTCGAGCCGCATGCGCCGCGTCTCTCGCTACATATATACGAGCGCAATCGGTTGGCGGTGCGCCGAGGGTGATACCGAAGATTTTTTTTTTTTTTTTTTATTTCCTCCCCATGCGACACCACTACCTCCCCCCCCCCCACGAACCCCTCCCCAGACCCCCCCCCCCCCCCCCCCCTTTTTTTTTATTTTGAATTTTTTTTTTTTCCTTTAATCCCCATCATCCAACACCACAACACCCTCGCCCCTAACCCCCCCCCCCCCCCCCCCCCCCGCACACCATGGCTGCCGAACCCCCCCCCTCAGTAGCAAAAAAAAAAAATCTTTTTTTTTTTATTTCGTATCTAGAATCGATGAGTGTCGGAACGCGGCCCATCGCTGGCTTGCCGTTTTGTGTACCGCGTTCAGTTTCTATGGCTAGACCAATAATTATATTTATCCAAGATCCGGTGCCAAGACATACAGATACAATATTAAAATGATAACATAATATTAATAAGTATGTACAGTAAATTTAAATTAGCAAACAGTGAGTAGCAATAAAACAACTAGTGAATCGTGGAGCGTTCTTGTATTGCGTGCGACAGATCGACGAATTTGGTAAGTTTAAGTTTATCCTCGCCCGTTCGTGTATTGAAATAAAATGTGAACTCGCGTGTTATTGTATTGCGAAGAACAGAAAATTATGGACAGTGGGAATCTAGCAAAAAACAACTAGCGAATCGTGGAGGTTCTGAGCTTTCAGAATTTTCTCTGACTACCCCCTAGTAGGGAATGTAGTCGTGAGCATATGCATAAACATAATGATGCTCATGCTTGCATGATAAACGGCAAAAGTCAAGTCAAATATCAAGGAAAATCTAAATCTAAACTATTACGAAGCATATGCTCACGACTATATTCCCCGGTGGGGGTAGTCAGAGACATTCTGAAACCTCAGAAAATCCACGTTTCACCAGTAGTACCGAATGTCTGTCCAGTGTGAGGGGGGGGGGCACTTATAATGGACAGTGTGGGTACAATACATGCCAAAATGAAACTGTACTTAACAAAAAAGATTTGTGCGAGCGTCACGCAAAAACTACAGAACCGATTTTGATGAAACTCATTTGGTTTGATAGCTTATGATCTGACTTAAAATCTGGTATATAATTTGTGGGGACGAAGTCGCGGCTTAACTCTATTTAATCTAAATATACCACCGAATTGAGACCTCGGCCAATCAGAGAGCTGGTCCTGAATCGCGCTATAGAAATTTTCAAGATAGTTTTCATCTCTCATACTCTGAAAGTAGGTCATTGTTTATCTATGAAGCGGGTTGAAAGTGAAACATTTCATCCCTAGGGATGAAAAGTAATTTAAAAAAAAAACCTACGTCTAATACTAGGCAAAGGCAGAAAATTATACAGCCACACTTCGATAAAATTATATGAATTCTTATTTCTTTATAATGATAAAGATAAATAAATTTGAATTTTAATAGATGTTAATTTAAATAACATATTTTGTTATTTGGAGACTTTTGTAAAAATTATAAGCAGACAGAAAAAAGTGATGACGATTAAAACCTTAAAACCGAGTCAAAAAAAAAATGGCCGGCAGGCTTAAAAAAAAAAAAAAAGAGCCTGATGCGCGAAAAAG
This sequence comes from Agonopterix heracliana, assembly GCA_963693445.1. Lineage (NCBI taxonomy): Eukaryota > Metazoa > Arthropoda > Insecta > Lepidoptera > Depressariidae > Agonopterix > Agonopterix heracliana. The sequence continues at coordinate 11,420,261 of OY856327.1, forward strand.
AAAAAAAGGGAGGGAAAGGGAAATTTTGCTAATTTTTCGGATCCGTTTCAAAACGTGTAAAAATCACCCGGAAAGTCTATCTGTCTCACTCTAGCATACACAATCTTCGTATATTTTTTCTCCTTCGTGTTGGCAACCAGAGTGATTGCCAAACGTTTTGAAACGAAGCCTAAAATGAATTCATCGAGCGATTCAGAAATTGATTTTGCATTATCTAATTTTTGTTTACTTTCCTCGTATTCGAAATGAAAAGCAGAGTGTTTAACTCGGGAGAAAGTCACCCATTTCACACTCGAATTATGGCGCCCCTCACGTTCCGTTCGGGGCGCCAAACATCTCGTGTGAAATGGGTGACTTTCATCCCTTGGTTAACAATCTACTATTGTATAAATACAAAATTCTAAAAGAGACCAGTTGGACCTAGGTCAAGGGTAGGTCTGTGGTAGTGGTAGGGGTAAAGGGTATAGGTATAGGTAAAGGTAAAGGTAAGGGTGGTGGTGGTGGTGGTGGTGGTGGTGGTGGTGGTGGGGGGGGGGCGGGGGCGGGGGCGGGGGCGGGGGGCGGGGGGCGGGGGGCGGGGGGCGGTGGGAGGGGGCGGGGCGGGCAAATGGGGGGTAGAGGAAGGGAGAGAAAGGAGAACAACAGAAGACATTGACTTTAACGAGATCCGTCCACGCTCGCATGTTCGTGTATTAAAATAACAAATTCGTTTATCCTCGCACGTTCGTGTATTGAAAGCTCGCGTGTTCTTGTATTGAAAAGTTGTTCGTTTATTGAAAGCTCGCGCGTTCTTGTATTGCAAAGTTTTTTATCGTCGCCCGTTCGTGTATTGAATCGAGAAAATTATGGACAGTGGGAATCTCGTTAATCCATTCAGGCGCTTTACTATTTAGATGAGCAGGCATTTGGCTACCTTAAGAGAGTCATAGTTGTTCCCGCCGTTTAACCGCGTAGTCCGTACTCGCTCGTTCGTGTATTAGAAAAAAAAAAAAAAAAATTTTTTTAAATGTTCTTTATAAATTCGAGCGCAAGGAAATGATCGTGAAGAGATGCAGCACGCGCGTTCTTGTATTGCGACAGGTCGTCGAATTAAGTAAACATCGTAAAAATAAAAATAAAATAAACATTAACTTACGCACGTTCGTGTATTGAAAAAAACATGTGTGATGAATTCGAGCTATAGAGAAACGAACGAACGGGGCTACCGGTCGCATCACGCGCGTGTTCTTGTATTGCGACGATAGTAAATAAATTTTCGCACGTTCATGTATTAAAATTCACTTTTTTGTTAAATAAAAATCAAAATAATTTGTACGTCGCGGCTGGCGCGTTCTTGTATTGAGACAATGGAAAAAAAAAGGCTTCTCAAAGCGCACCTATATCCATTACAAAAACCCGACTACTGTCTAGTTGATTATTGTAACAAATATTTTAACTTCATCGTCCTCGGACGAATCACCTGGCGTAGGGCTGAGTCTCAACAGATCGCAGCACGACGCTGCTCTACCGAGCACAACACCCCGCCAGGAACGGAAGTCGTCTACAGACTATTCCGAGCCCCGACATCGAACTGAGGTAAATTCGAACCTTCGGAGCCGTGATGCACGCGTTAAGCGGACCGCACCGATCTCCGAGATCCAAATGGGCTTCGACGTCGCACCTTACGAGTAAAGCGCGACTAGTAAAGTCACATTGTTTAGAGCCTCCCGACTCTCGGGGCTCCACAGTGAGCATATCCTTGCCGGATTCGGCTAGGCTGGCTTCGGCCTTAGAGGCGTTCAGGCATAATCCCGCGGATGGTAGCTTCGCACCACCGGCCGCTCGGCCGAGTGCATGAACCAAATGTCCGAAACTGCGGTTCCTCTCGTACTGAGCAGTATTACTATCGCAACGACAAGCCATCAGTAGGGTAAAACTAACCTGTCTCACGACGGTCTAAACCCAGCTCACATTCCCTTTTGATGGGTGAACAATCCAACGCTTGGCGAATTTTGCTTCGCAATGATAGGAAGAGCCGACATCGAAGGATCAAAAAGCGACGTCGCTATGAACGCTTGGCCGCCACAAGTCAGTTATCCCTGTGGTAACTTTTCTGGCACCTCTTGCTAAAAACTCTTTATACTAAAGGATCGATAGGCCGTGCTTTCGCAGTCCCTATGCGTACTGAACATCTGGATCAAGCCAGCTTTTGCCCTTTTGCTCCACGCGAGGTTTCTGTCCTCGCTGAGCTGGCCTTAGGACACCTGCGTTATTCTTTGACAGATGTACCGCCCCAGTCAAACTCCCCGCCTGGCAGTGTCCTCGAACCGGATCACGCGGGAGTTGTACGGCGATGAGCGTTGCCGCCACATCACCACTCTGCACGCTTGGAACGAAACACCGTGCGCCCGCCGATATAATCGACCGCGCACCGCTTCCGCCCAACCGAGTAAGTAATGAAACAATGAAAGTAGTGGTTTTTCAGCGACGACCGCGAACGATCTCCCACTTATGCTACACCTCTCATGTCTCCTTACAATGCCAGACTAGAGTCAAGCTCAACAGGGTCTTCTTTCCCCGCTGATTCTCCCAAGCCCGTTCCCTTGGCTGTGGTTTCGCTAGATAGTAGATAGGGACAACCCACCACCTCCTCATGGCTCTTCCAACCTCGCGGTTATACGAGCCGAATCGCGGGAGATGCACCCAGTACTTGCTCGAGGCTTCATTTCCTGGGCGCACTTTCTTGACTCCCTACAAATTATATCTACGTCCTTGTCCTATCTTGCATTTCTCCCCGTTCTGGGGCATGCTACAGCACACCACGATCTTCGCTTGCTGCCTCGTCGTCCATGGCCAGGCCTTTGTCCAGCACGTTCCGCAGTCTATGCCATGCATGCGCGAACTCTCGCAGCTGCCCGAAGTTCGCCTCCGAGTTCACCAGGTCGCCATAGTAGATCGGTCCCTCCTCGAGTCTGACTATTCCATCCATCATCTTTTGCCGCGGTTCTTCATACAGAGTGCATTCCCACAATATGTGGTGAACGCACTCGATGACATCCATCCCACAAAAACACACACATACATCACTTAGCTTCATGTCATAAAGCCGTCCTCTAAAACAACCATGTCCGGTCATTATTTGGGAGCATTGATAATCCGGCTCGACCCAAGTTGCCTTGAGCCTAGCCGTGACGTCCGGGAAGAACCTATGCGTGACCCTCCCCTTGTCCTCCGTGTCCCATCTCTCCTGCCAACTCCTCCAAGTGTCCTCCGTCACCTCTCGCTTAACCCTACTCCATTCCTCCTTGGCCGCGGTCTTGCGTAGAGCGCCTAGTCTGCCAGCACGGATCACCTCAAGGTCCGCCGGTAATACACCCGCCAATACTGGCAGGGCGGCGGAGCTAGTAGACCTGTACGCCTTGGTCAGAAGGACCAAGGCCTGTCTCTGGGTGCGCAGTAGTGCGCCCCTCACGGCGTGTTGTGTCGCACGCTGGTACCAACATGCCGCAGCATACGTCACCGTCGCAACAAAGGTCCCTTGATACAGGACCTTAAGGGCCCTGTACCTTATACCCCATGAGGCAGCCGATACCCGCGACATCTTGCCGAAGCATTTTGCCGCTCTCTCCCCGATTGATGCTGCATGCTGCGAGAACAAAAGGCCTGGATCGACCACCACTCCCAGCACCGTGGCTGACGTGACGCTTTTAACCGATTTGCCTCCGAATCTGATGGTTGGAGGCCGCTGGAGCCTGCCCCTGAGAGTCATTGAGGATGACTTCGCAGGGGAAAACTCCAGTCTGTTACGGGCCCCCCAGTCACCGACGAGTTGAAGTACTGTTGAGGCTGTTGCCTCAATCTTCGCCCTGGACATGGCTTCGATCAAAATCGTCACGTCATCGGCATACGCCACGAGCTCCACCCCCCCAGGCAGTGGTAGTCGAAGCAGGTCGTCCATCAGCACATTCCACAGCGCTGGACCCAACACTGATCCCTGTGGGCAACCCATTGTTGATGCCTTCCACACCACCTTCGGGCCCGTGAAAACGCCCACCCGTCGCCCGACGAAGTAGCCCGCGAGCATCCGATAGATGTTCGGCGGGCAGCCCCCCCGTTTCGCCTTGAGCATAATCATAGGCCACCACGCGTTATCGAAGGCCCCAGAGATGTCCAAGAAGATAGCCTGTACATAAGTGCACGAGCTCTCCCGCGCAAAGTTGAAAATAGTCTGCAGAGCAGACTCCGTTGACTTCCCCCGCGTAAATCCATGCTGGCAGTCCGACAGTCCGTTGGTGATTTGCGGTCCGCATTTCAACATTACACGCTCCAAAATCTTGCCAAGGATTGGGAGCAGAGTTATCGGCCTGTATGCTTTTGGGTCTGTAGGTGGCCTGTCGTTCCCTTTCGGGAGGACAAGCAACCTGCCGTCTTTCCATACATCGGGAAAAATCCCCTCCTCAACACATCGGACCATCACCTGCAAGAATTCCGCCGAGGCGGCCGACCACACATGCTTCAGCACCCTTGCAGAAAGTCCATCTATTCCCGGAGCAGTCTTAGGCAGTGCCTTGATTATTGCCCCCAATATCTGACCGGTTGGCGGCGGGGCATCCTCTCCTGACGGTATACATGCAGCCATTATCCGCACCTGCCTGTGGTACTCCGAGTCCTTAGACAAATCGTCGTCCGGACACAGAGCATAGAGCAGGCTGTGCATGGCCTCATCTACACTGCCAGCATATCCTTCGGCGAATTTAGTGCCATTAATTACGTTATGGGGCGGCCGAGACCTACCACTCGCGGCTCGGTAGGCCAGGCCCCATGGGTCCTGGTTTCCGGAATCTGCAATCGAAGTAAAATGTTTAAGTTGCGCCTCCTCCATCGCTCGTCGGTACTCCCTCCTGGAGTCGTGGAACGCCTTTTTGGCGCTTTCGGCGTCCTGTGGGAGCCCACGCTTCCTCGCAGTTTGCCACATCCTTCTTTTCTTCATACTTCCTTTCCTAAGTGAGTCCAGTTCCGGACTCCACCACTCATACCCTCTCTCCTTACCTCTATTATTCTTCACTCCCAGGCATCCCTTTGCTGTTGCGACCACTATTTTGGTGAACATCCTGCATACCTCGGATGCAGGCCTGTTCCACTTCATTCTTCCCATACGTTCATGAATAGTCGACTCAAATCGGTCCCAGTTAACGCCGGCGTCCCGGAATCTCATCGGCTCTTCTAGCGGCTCCGCGCATGCGTCGTGCTGAACATTGCTCACCACCCTGAAGGTAATGAGTCGGTGGTCGCTGTCGACGGCGTCTGGGTGGACTATCCATTCCTTGACATTGACGCTTCTGCTTGTCAATGTCAGGTCCACTGTTGACTCACCGTTTTCAGTACTAAAAGTGGGGGGCATACCGGCTTCGTTCCTAATTTGCAGATTTGTTGCTAATACAAACTCCTCCATTAACCGCCTCTTCCGGGCTTCCTCATGTCCTCGTCCAGCACACTGACGTAAGGGGCAGAACCACATCGGAGAGTGTGCGTTGCAGTCTACACCTACTATGATCCGTCCACCTTTGAGATGTTGCACGGTTTCTCCTAGACCGTGTAGGTGGACGTCTATGTCATCAGCGTGCTGGAAGTATGCCGTAATTAGGTACACATCCAAGCCTCTTCCCTGGACATGGCACACGAGCCTGTGGGTGTTCGAGAGGTGGCGCAGGATTGCGCAAGCAATGTTTGTGTTGGCTATATAAAGCCCTGCTTTTGATCCCGTGCCCATGTCCAGTATTTTCTCGTCGGGGTAGTGCTCTTGTACCATGATTATTTCAATGTTCATGTCATTGGCCAGAGCCGGGATGCCCCGGGTGGCAAGCTTCGATCCTCCCAAATTTACCTGGCCTATTCGAGCGGTCGGGTCAAGCACTGTAGTTGATAGTGGCGGCCATTCTGTTTTCGGCGTGCACTCGTGCAGGGCAGTCTCTGGCTCCCGTCTCGTGCGTTTCGGAGCCCTTTTGTCCGAAACGCTTGCATGACGCGCAGCATTTTTGGGTCGCCACGCAGGCGGAAACTTCATGGCCCGTCGTCCCGCATCTACCGCAAACTACCTCGGAGCGACATCTTGCCGCGGTGTGGCCGTACGCATGGCACTGCCTGCACAGTGGGGCGGCCACGAAGTTTTCCGTCCTGATAGCATCCCAGCCAACATAGACCCGCTCCCTCTCAACCAGCAGTTGCCACAGCTCAACCGTGCAGTCCAGTACCAGCGTGGTCCGCCTGTCCCCCTTTCGGGATTTTTTGAACGCCAGTCTGCAGCTGTCCCTTAGTCTTGGTAGCGTCCAGTCAGGGTTTTCGGCCAGATTTTGTTGGTGGATGGCAACTAGCGTCTCGTCCAGGCCTGGGTTGCCCTCCAAGTCTCTGAGGGCAACTAGCGGGCGTCGGCCCTTTGGCTCCGTCACCTTGAGTGTTGGCGGCGCCGCCGCTCTCAGTCGCTTCGCCGCATCTTCGTCCACTGTGTGGACGACGACCCCCGCCCTGCCCACTTTTCGAACTCCTTCAACCCTCAGATTTATGTCTCCCGGCATCACCGCCTTTTTAAGGACCTCTTTTGTTTGTTCTGCCGTTTTTATTTCTGCCGACGCCTCCTCAGTTGGGTAAAAGGCCAGCACTGTGCCCGATCTTGGAGCCGCTGCTGGCACCTGCGCGCGTCCTTCACCCTGCCGTTTCGCTACGTCCGCATAAGACTTTGCCTTCTCTATCTCTTTCCTGGCCTCAGAGGCTGCAATCGTTGCCTCCAAGTCTGCAACTTCTACCAATCGTTCAGTCTCCGCCAGGCGGAGTGCCAGGGCCGCCACTACTGCTGTAACCTTCTGACCATATTGGCCTATGACCGCTATCTCTGTTTTATTGAGCTTTGACGACGAGGCACGCGTGGCCTCCATGATCCCAGCCAACGCACTATGGGCGATGTCCATCAACTGTTTGTTAGAGACGTCCATAAAATCCTTCTCCATGAGGATATCCCTCGGCGGCGACCTTGGCGCCGGCTTTGGTGGAACACTACCGGCTGTGTGGCCGGATAATGGTGGGGCCGTTGTCTCGAACCTCCTCCTTTCCAGCTCCATCCGCGCTTGGACCGTCATTTGGATCTCCTCCGGTGACTGAAGCGGCCGCTTCTCCCGAGGGGGGTTGAATCCGCTCGGTGGTGTCCTTACCAACGGCATCGTAGGGCGGAAGATATCGACGCCTTCCCCAGGATCGTCTTCATCCATGT
>OY856327.1:11432500-11442500 GCA_963693445.1 Agonopterix heracliana
AATCGCTCCACCAACTAAGAACGGCCATGCACCACCACCCACCGAATCAAGAAAGAGCTGTTAATCTGTCAATCCTTCCGGTGTCCGGGCCTGGTGAGATTTCCCGTGTTGAGTCAAATTAAGCCGCAGGCTCCACTCCTGGTGGTGCCCTTCCGTCAATTCCTTTAAGTTTCAGCTTTGCAACCATACTCCCCCCGGAGTCCAAAATCTTTGGTTTCCCGGAAGCTGCCCGCCGAGCCATTGTAGTAACGTCGGCGGATCGCTAGATGACATATTTACGGTTAGAACTAGGGCGGTATCTAATCGCCTTCGAACCTCTAACTTTCGTTCTTGATTGATGAAAACACCTTTGGCAAATGCTTTCGCTGATGTTCGTCTTGCGACGATCCAAGAATTTCACCTCTAACGTCGCAATACGAATGCCCCCAGTTATCCCTATTAATCATTACCTCGGAGTTCTGAAAACCAACAAAATAGAACCGAGATCATATTCTATTATTCCATGCACGAAATATTCAAGCAGCATTTTGAGCCCGCTTTGAGCACTCTAATTTGTTCAAAGTAAAATTGTCGGCCCATCTCGACACTCACTGAAGAGCACCGCGATAGGATTTTGATATTGAACCGGCGTTTTACCGCCGGCTCACCGACGATATGCTCCGCAGACGTGTCAGTATCACCGCGGATGCGGTGCACCGACAGCGCGGCGCACAAATGCAACTACGAGCTTTTTAACCGCAACAATTTTAGTATACGCTATTGGAGCTGGAATTACCGCGGCTGCTGGCACCAGACTTGCCCTCCAATTGTTCCTCGTTAAAATATTTAAAGTGTACTCATTCCGATTACGAGGCCTCGTAAGAGTCCCGTATCGTTATTTTTCGTCACTACCTCCCCGTGCCGGGAGTGGGTAATTTGCGCGCCTGCTGCCTTCCTTGGATGTGGTAGCCGTTTCTCAGGCTCCCTCTCCGGAATCGAACCCTGATTCCCCGTTACCCGTGACAACCATGGTAGTCGCAGAAACTACCATCGAAAGTTGATAAGGCAGACATTTGAAAGATGCGTCGCCGGTACTGGACCATGCGATCGGCAAAAGTTATCCAGATTCATCAAAATTAACGACTTCGGACGCGAGGCCCTCCGTCGATTGGTTTTGATCTAATAAAAGCACTCATCCCATCACTGGTCAGAGTTCTGATTGCATGTATTAGCTCTAGAATTACCACAGTTATCCAAGTAACTGAGTAAGATCTAAGGAACCAAAACTGATATATTGAGCCATTCGCGGTATCGCCTTAATACGGCTTGCACTGAGACATGCATGGCTTAATCTTTGAGACAAGCATATAACTACTGGCAGGATCAACCAGGGAGCTTTCGTCGTCTGATCTCGCGTCTGCGAGAGGAGAGAGGACTTTTCACTCCGACGAGCACGGTGCTCGCGTCCGCGGTTTCACCCTTGGACGCGGCGTGCCGTTAACATTTTTACGGGTCCACCGTCAACGTACAATACGCCGTCGCTCTCACAACGGCGCAGCGTCGACGCGTGCGACACAAGACAGCGCTAAGACATTACTTATGCGCCTACATCGTACGTTACAAGCGAACTGTGAATTTCACATTTAATTAAAATATCTTTTGACATAATCATCGAAAACATTGACGATTGCGCCCGGTGGTGGAGAGGATATGCCACTTTCAATAGTGATGACAAACCGCCGCTTCGAATGAAGCAGGCGTGCTTAGTCGCACACACGTTCAGACGGATACACGTCCAGAACGAGCGTTTCAGCTTTGTTAGACGATCGTTTAAATTTATTCGCACACTTTGACGTGAACGCGCAACTTCACCGCCCACAGGAGGGCACAGAGATCACACGTAAACGTGACGATAAATCGATCGACACAACGAACCAAAATCTTCCAAGAGAGTACGCATCGGAAAAATTTTATTATTTCAGAGAGGAAATACTAATAAATAAAACGACTCTGAAAGAATATCTCTTTTACCGATCCGCCGCGCGGTGTGCGTTTATAAACGTTATTTAAAACATAATATACACACTATGCCACGGCTCGTTCGCGTCGCCAGAAGCAATCACATTGCATAAACTTTTTAACATTTTTCAATGTGACGCCCCGTGCGGCGCGTTCGAGCCGCATGCGCCGCGTCTCTCGCTACATATATACGAGCGCAATCGGTTGGCGGTGCGCCGAGGGTGATACCGAAGATTTTTTTTTTTTTTTTTTATTTCCTCCCCATGCGACACCACTACCTCCCCCCCCCCCACGAACCCCTCCCCAGACCCCCCCCCCCCCCCCTTTTTTTTTATTTTGAATTTTTTTTTTTTCCTTTAATCCCCATCATCCAACACCACAACACCCTCGCCCCTAACCCCCCCCCCCCCGCACACCATGGCTGCCGAACCCCCCCCCCTCAGTAGCAAAAAAAAAAAATCTTTTTTTTTTTATTTCGTATCTAGAATCGATGAGTGTCGGAACGCGGCCCATCGCTGGCTTGCCGTTTTGTGTACCGCGTTCAGTTTCTATGGCTAGACCAATAATTATATTTATCCAAGATCCGGTGCCAAGACATACAGATACAATATTAAAATGATAACATAATATTAATAAGTATGTACAGTAAATTTAAATTAGCAAACAGTGAGTAGCAATAAAACAACTAGTGAATCGTGGAGCGTTCTTGTATTGCGTGCGACAGATCGACGAATTTGGTAAGTTTAAGTTTATCCTCGCCCGTTCGTGTATTGAAATAAAATGTGAACTCGCGTGTTATTGTATTGCGAAGAACAGAAAATTATGGACAGTGGGAATCTAGCAAAAAACAACTAGCGAATCGTGGAGGTTCTGAGCTTTCAGAATTTTCTCTGACTACCCCCTAGTAGGGAATGTAGTCGTGAGCATATGCATAAACATAATGATGCTCATGCTTGCATGATAAACGGCAAAAGTCAAGTCAAATATCAAGGAAAATCTAAATCTAAACTATTACGAAGCATATGCTCACGACTATATTCCCCGGTGGGGGTAGTCAGAGACATTCTGAAACCTCAGAAAATCCACGTTTCACCAGTAGTACCGAATGTCTGTCCAGTGTGAGGGGGGGGGGGCACTTATAATGGACAGTGTGGGTACAATACATGCCAAAATGAAACTGTACTTAACAAAAAAGATTTGTGCGAGCGTCACGCAAAAACTACAGAACCGATTTTGATGAAACTCATTTGGTTTGATAGCTTATGATCTGACTTAAAATCTGGTATATAATTTGTGGGGACGAAGTCGCGGCTTAACTCTATTTAATCTAAATATACCACCGAATTGAGACCTCGGCCAATCAGAGAGCTGGTCCTGAATCGCGCTATAGAAATTTTCAAGATAGTTTGTATAAATACAAAATTCTAAAAGAGACCAGTTGGACCTAGGTCAAGGGTAGGTCTGTGGTAGTGGTAGGGGTAAAGGGTATAGGTATAGGTAAAGGTAAAGGTAAGGGTGGTGGTGGTGGTGGTGGTGGTGGTGGTGGGGGGGGGCGGGGCGGGCAAAGGGGGGTAGAGGAAGGGAGAGAAAGGAGAACAACAGAAGACATTGACTTTAACGAGATCCGTCCACGCTCGCATGTTCGTGTATTAAAATAACAAATTCGTTTATCCTCGCACGTTCGTGTATTGAAAGCTCGCGTGTTCTTGTATTGAAAAGTTGTTCGTTTATTGAAAGCTCGCGCGTTCTTGTATTGCAAAGTTTTTTATCGTCGCCCGTTCGTGTATTGAATCGAGAAAATTATGGACAACCCACCACCTCCTCATGGCTCTTCCAACCTCGCGGTTATACGAGCCGAATCGCGGGAGATGCACCCAGTACTTGCTCGAGGCTTCATTTCCTGGGCGCACTTTCTTGACTCCCTACAAATTATATCTACGTCCTTGTCCTATCTTGCATTTCTCCCCGTTCTGGGGCATGCTACAGCACACCACGATCTTCGCTTGCTGCCTCGTCGTCCATGGCCAGGCCTTTGTCCAGCACGTTCCGCAGTCTATGCCATGCATGCGCGAACTCTCGCAGCTGCCCGAAGTTCGCCTCCGAGTTCACCAGGTCGCCATAGTAGATCGGTCCCTCCTCGAGTCTGACTATTCCATCCATCATCTTTTGCCGCGGTTCTTCATACAGAGTGCATTCCCACAATATGTGGTGAACGCACTCGATGACATCCATCCCACAAAAACACACACATACATCACTTAGCTTCATGTCATAAAGCCGTCCTCTAAAACACCCATGTCCGGTCATTATTTGGGAGCATTGATAATCCGGCTCGACCCAAGTTGCCTTGAGCCTAGCCGTGACGTCCGGGAAGAACCTATGCGTGACCCTCCCCTTGTCCTCCGTGTCCCATCTCTCCTGCCAACTCCTCCAAGTGTCCTCCGTCACCTCTCGCTTAACCCTACTCCATTCCTCCTTGGCCGCGGTCTTGCGTATTTCTTGCGTAATTATGGACAACCCACCACCTCCTCATGGCTCTTCCAACCTCGCGGTTATACGAGCCGAATCGCGGGAGATGCACCCAGTACTTGCTCGAGGCTCATTTCCTGGGCGCACTTTCTTGACTCCCTACAAATTATATCTACGTCCTTGTCCCATCTTGCATTTCTCCCCGTTCTGGGGCATGCTACAGCACACCACAATCTCCGTTTGCTGCCTCGTCGTCCATGGCCAGTCCTTTGTCCAGCACGTTCCGCAGTCTATGCCATGCATGCGCGAATTCTCGCAGCTGCCCGAAGTTCGCCTCCGAGTTCACCAGGTCGCCATAGTAGATCGGTCCCTCCTCGAGTCTGACTATCCCATCCATCATCTTTTGCCGCGGTTCTTCGTACAGAGTGCATTCCCACAATATGTGGTGAACGCACTCAATGACATCCATCCCACAAAAACAAACACATACGTCACACAGTTTCATATCATACAGCCGTCCTCTGAAACAACCATGTCCGGTCAATATTTGCGAGCATTGATAATCCGGCTCGACCCAAGTTGCCTTGAGCCTAGCCGTGACGTCCGGGAAGAATTTGTACGTGACCCTCCCCTTGTCCTCGGTGTCCCATCTCTCCTGCCAACTCCTCCAGGTGTCCTCCGTCACCTCCCGCTTAGCCCTACTCCATTCCTCCTTGGCCGCGGTCTTGCGCAGAGCGCCTAGTCTGCCAGCACGGATGACCTCAAAGTCCGCCGGCAATACACCCGCCAATACTGGCAGGGCGGCGGAGCTAGTGGACCTGTACGCCTTGGTCAGAAGGACCAAGGCCTGTCTCTGAGTGCGCAGTAGTGCGCTCCTCACAGCGTACTGTGTCGCACGCTGGTACCAACATACCGCAGCATATGTTACCGTCGCAACAAAGGTCCCTTGGTACAGGACCTTAAGGGCCCTGTACCTTATACCCCATGAGGCAGCCGATACCCGCGACATTTTGCCGAAGCAATTTGCCGCTCTTTCCCCGATCGATACCGCATGCTGCGAGAACAGAAGTCCACGATCGACCACCACTCCTAGCACCGTGGCCGACGTGACGCTTTTGACCGATTTGCCTCCGAATTTGATGGTTGGTGGCCGCTGGAGCTTTCCCCTGAGAGTCATCGAGGATGACTTTGCAGGGGAAAACTCCAGTCTGTTACGGACCCCCCAGTCACCGACGAGTTGTAATACCGTTGAGGCAAGAGCCTCAATCTTCGCCCTGGACATGGCTTCGATCAAAATCGTCACGTCATCGGCATACGCCACGAGCTCCACCCCCCCAGGCAGTGGTAGTCGAAGCAGGTCGTCCATCAGCACGTTCCACAGCGCTGGACCCAGCACCGACCCCTGTGGGCAACCCATTGTTGATGCCTTCCATATCACCTTCGGGCCCGTGAAGATGCCCACCCGGCGCCCGACGAAGTAGCCCGCGAGCATCCGATAGATGTTCGGCGGGCAACCCCCCCGTTTCGCCTTGAGCATGATCATGGGCCACCACGCGTTATCGAAGGCCCCAGAGATGTCTAGAAAGATTGCTTGTACATAAGTGCACGAGCTCCCCCGCGCAAAGTCAAAAATAGTCTGCAAAGCAGACTCCGTTGACCTCCCCCGCGTAAATCCATGCTGGCAGTCCGACAGCCCATTGGTGATTTGCGGTCCACACTTCAGCATTACGCGTTCTAAAATCTTGCCAAGGATTGGGAGAAGAGTTATCGGCCTGTATGCCTTCGGGTCGGTAGGTGGCCTGTCATTCCCTTTCGGGAGGACAAGGAGCCTACCGTCTTTCCACACGTCGGGGAAGACCCCTTCCTCCACACATCGGACCATTACCCCCAAAAATTCCGCCGAGGCGGCTGACCACACATGCTTCAGCACCCTTGCTGAAAGTCCATCTATTCCCGGAGCAGTCTTAGGCAACGCCTTGATTATTGCCCCCAATGTCTGACCGGTTGGCGGCGGGGCATCCTCTCCTGACGGTATACATGCTGCCATTATCCGCACCTGCCTGTGATACTCCATGTCCTTAGACAAATCGTCGTTCGGGCACAGAGCGTAGAGCAAGCTGTGCATGGCTTCATGTACACTGCCAGCGTATCCTTCGGCGAATTTGGTGCCGTTAATTACGTTACGTGGCGGCCGAGACCTGCCACTCGCGGCTCGGTAGGCCAGGCCCCACGGGTCCTGGTTTCCGGAATCTGCAATCGATGTGAAATGCTTAAGTTGCGCCTCCTCCATGGCCCTACGGTACTCCCTCCTGGAGTCGTGAAATACCTTTTTGGCGCTCTCGATGTCCCGTGGAATTCCACGCTTCCTCGCAGCTTGCCACATCCTTCTCTTCTTCATACTTCCCTTTCTAAGTGAGTCCAGTTCTGGACTCCACCATTCATACCCTCTGTCTTTTTTACTATCACTCTTCACACCCAGACTACCCTTCGCTGTTGCTGTGATTATTTTGGTGAACTGTCGGCATACATCCCCTGCAGGCTTATTCCATTTTATTCTTCCCATGCGCTCGTGGATAGTAGACTCAAATCGGTCCCAGTCTACGCCGGCGTCCCGATATCTCATCGGCTCTTCTAGCGGCTCCGCGCATGCGTCGTGCTGGATACCGCTTGCCACCCTAAATGTTATCAGTCGGTGGTCGCTATCGACTGCGTCTAAGTGGACTATCCATTCCTTGACATTGACGCTTCTGCTTGTCAATGTCAGGTCCACTGTGGATTCTCCATTCTCAGTGCTGAAAGTGGGGGGCATCCCGGCTTTGTTGTGCAGTGTTAGGTCGTTGGCCATGATGAATTCCTCCATGAGTTGCCTTTTCCTAGCTGTTTCGTGTCCTCGTCCAGCACACTGACGTAAGGGGCAGAACCACATGGGAGAGTGTGCATTGCAGTCTACCCCTATTATAATCCGCCTACCCTTAAGATGTTGCACGGCTTCTCCTAGGCCGTGTATGTGGGTGTTTATGTCGTCAGCGTACTGGAAGTACGCAGAGATAATATAAGCGTCCAGCCCTTTCCCCTGGACATGGCACACGAACCTGTGGATGTTCGACAGGTGTCGTAAGACTGCGCAGGCGATGCTGTTGTCGGCAATGTAGATACCGGCCTTGGATTCCGGTCCCATGTCCAGGATCTTCGAGTCTTGGTGGTGCTCCTGGACTAGAATGACGTCAGCCATCATGTCCCTGGCTATTGCCGGGATGCCTCGGGTGGCAAGCATTGACCCTCCTAGATTCACCTGGCCAATTTTGGTGGTCGTGTCAAGCTCCGTAATTGATAGTGGCGGCCATTCTGTTCTCGGCGTGTATTCTGGCAGGGCAGTCTCTGGCTCCAGTCTCGTGCGTTTCGGAACCCTTTTGTCCGAAACGCTTACACGATGCGCAGCACCGTTGGGTCGCCACGCAGGCGGAAACCTCATGGCCCGTCGTCCCGCATCTACCGCAGATTGCCTCGGTGCGACATCTTGCCGCGGTGTGGCCGTACGCGTGGCATTGCCTGCACAATGGGGCAGCGAGGAAATTTTCCGTCCTGATGGCGTCCCAGCCGATGTAGACTCGCTCCCTCTCAACCAGCAGCTGCCAGAGCTCAACCGTGCAGTCTAGCACCAACGTGGTCCGCCTGTCACCCTTTCGGGATTTTTTGAAGGCCAATCTGCAGCTGTCCCTTAACCTTGGTAGTGTCCAGTCCGGGTTTTCGGCCAAGTTCTGCTGGTGGATGGCTACAAGCGTTTCGTCCAGGCCCGGGTTACCCTCCAAGTCTCTGAGGGCGACTAGCGGGCGTCGGCCCTTTGGCTCCGTCACCTTGAGCGATGGCGGCGCCGCCGCTCTCAGTCGCTTCGCCACATCTTCGTCCGCGGTATGGACAACGACCCCCGCCCTGCCAACTTTTCGCACCCCTTGAACCCTCAGGTTCAGGTCACCCGGCATAACCGCCTTTTTAAGGACTTCTTTAGTTTGCTCTGCCGTTTTTATTTCAGCCGACGCCTCCTCAGTCGGGTAGAATGCCAGCACTGTACCCGATCTTGGTGCCGCTGTTGGCACCTGCGCGCGTCCTTCACCCTGCCGTTTCGCCATGTCCGCGTATGACCTTGCCATCTCCTTCTCTTGTCTGGCCGCAGATTCCGCTATTGTGGCCTCCAAATCCGCTACTTCCACCATCTTTTCAGCCTCCGCCAGACGAAGTGCCAGGGCCGCCACTACAGCGGTGACTTTTTGACCGTATTGTCCAATGACGGCGATTTCATTTTTGTTGAGTTTGGACGACGAGGCACGTGTGGCCTCCATGATTCCGGCCAGTGCACTGTGCGCTATGTCCATGAGCTGCTTGTTGGTGACGTCAATTAAGTTCTTCTCCAAGCAGATTTCCTTCGGTGGTGATCTCGGTGCCGGCTTCGGGGGAGCACTGCTGCTTGAAGTCCCAGATAATGGCGGGGGCGCCGCGCGTGGCGGCACAAAGCCCGAGATAGGAGGTGCCTCCCTTAACTTCCGCCTTACTGCCTCCTGGGCCTCCTCTGGGGAAGAGAGGAGACGCTTGCCGGCGGACGGATGGTGCTGCTGCTGCTGCTCAAGAGCTGGAGAGCTGAGTCCCTTTGGGGGTGTGCGAGCCAGGGCCGTCCGAGGGGTGAAGTAAACCACGTCCTTAAGCTCCTCCAGAGCCCTTCTCTCCGCTTCATTCCTGGCCAACTCCTCTGCTACGACCTCCCTATGTCGAGCTTCTTCGTCATCAGGCTCCATGTTTAATGGAGCCTAATCGCATACACACCAAGTACAATGTACAACACAGTAAACAAAATAATCCAAAGTACAAGTTTGTAAAAATTTTACAAGTTCAATACACGAACACGCAAAGTGAGTTGGTGTGTTCGTGTATTGGAATTTTCAACAAAAACGGCAAAGACAACTGTCAATGTACACACACATATATATATAGGATATGGAGCAGGCGAAAACGTCACTGAACTCACGCACACAAACAAGCAAGTGTCAAATGTCACAACAATAAAGTGTCACAACTGACAGCTGTCAAAGGGACAACTGTCAGTCGGCACGCACACACACAAACGATAACGACAAGTGTCAAGTGTCAAGTGTCACAAATACAAAGTGTCAAAACTGACAGCTGTCAATGGGACAACTGTCAGTCGGCACGCACACACACAAGCGAAAACGTCAGGTGTCAAATGTCACAGCAGTGTCAAAGACTGACAGCTGTCATAGTGACACCTGTCAGTCGGCACGCACACACACGTACCCTGTACGGAGGACCTACGGAGCTCACGCCAATTTGGCGGAACTTCACGTAGGTCAGACTCGCCTTCTCGCTTCCTCCGCAAGATGGCCGCCGCCTCTTATGGAAGATGCCCCTTGCGAGACAAGGAGCCACCGATTTGCAGCACCACCAACTGCACTGCCGCTCCGGAGAGCGAGACGCAACCAAAGATGGCCGCCGCCTCTTATGGCGATACACCCTTGCGAGAGCA
>OY856327.1:11447500-11450000 GCA_963693445.1 Agonopterix heracliana
CCTCAGACAGGAGTGGTCCTGGATGTGTCTCCACGGACCGCAATGTGCGTTCGAAATGTCGATGTTCAAATGTGTCCTGCAGTTCACACTATGACGCGCAGTTAACTGCGTTCTTCATCGACCCGCGAGCCAAGTGATCCACCGTCCAGGGTAATGGTTTTAAAGCGCATTACGCACCGGATTAATGTGAGTTTTTTAAAAAAAAAAAAATAAGTTGAAATTTTCTTAGAACAAAAGCGGCGCGCCACCTCGCGGCGGCTAGCCCCCTTCACTCTAAACCGCATAGCTTTTATAATTTTACGGACACGTCAGCTCCGACTCGGGGCGCGGATTTTCACCCTTCTATGTCTAAACTGACGCGACGCCGACGCTTTCGCTTCGTTCGACGCGCCGCCCAAAAGCGCGCCGTCTCCGGCGGCTCTTAACGGCGGCGCTGACACAACGAAGCGTCAGTCGTCGGATACAATATTGAAATTGTGTTCTGACTGGATTATTTTCGCAATACGCACGTCGATTTAACGGCGCAATACGTTAATGATCCTTCCGCAGGTTCCCCTACGGAAACCTTGTTACGACTTTTACTTCCTCTAAATGATCAAGTTTGGTCAACTTCCCAGCAACGCCGACGGCCGTGAAGCCACCGCGTGTCGGTCCGAAGACCTCACTAAATCATTCAATCGGTAGTAGCGACGGGCGGTGTGTACAAAGGGCAGGGACTTAATCAACGCGAGCTTATGACTCGCGCTTACTAGGAATTCCTCGTTTATGGGGGATAATTGCAAACCCCAATCCCCAGCACGAAGGAGTTTCAGCGGGTTGCCCGGGCCTCTAGGCCAGGGAGAACATGCTGATTCCTTCAGTGTAGCGCGCGTGCGGCCCAGGACATCTAAGGGCATCACAGACCTGTTATTGCTCAATCTCGTGCGGCTCGAAGCCGCCGGTCCCTCTAAGAAGAATTTTAATACGTCGCCAGTGAGTTGCGTGACGGAGCCACGCACACCTAAATGACGACGCCTATTTAGCAGGCTAGAGTCTCGTTCGTTACCGGAATTAACCAGACAAATCGCTCCACCAACTAAGAACGGCCATGCACCACCACCCACCGAATCAAGAAAGAGCTGTTAATCTGTCAATCCTTCCGGTGTCCGGGCCTGGTGAGATTTCCCGTGTTGAGTCAAATTAAGCCGCAGGCTCCACTCCTGGTGGTGCCCTTCCGTCAATTCCTTTAAGTTTCAGCTTTGCAACCATACTCCCCCCGGAGTCCAAAATCTTTGGTTTCCCGGAAGCTGCCCGCCGAGCCATTGTAGTAACGTCGGCGGATCGCTAGATGACATATTTACGGTTAGAACTAGGGCGGTATCTAATCGCCTTCGAACCTCTAACTTTCGTTCTTGATTGATGAAAACACCTTTGGCAAATGCTTTCGCTGATGTTCGTCTTGCGACGATCCAAGAATTTCACCTCTAACGTCGCAATACGAATGCCCCCAGTTATCCCTATTAATCATTACCTCGGAGTTCTGAAAACCAACAAAATAGAACCGAGATCATATTCTATTATTCCATGCACGAAATATTCAAGCAGCATTTTGAGCCCGCTTTGAGCACTCTAATTTGTTCAAAGTAAAATTGTCGGCCCATCTCGACACTCACTGAAGAGCACCGCGATAGGATTTTGATATTGAACCGGCGTTTTACCGCCGGCTCACCGACGATATGCTCCGCAGACGTGTCAGTATCACCGCGGATGCGGTGCACCGACAGCGCGGCGCACAAATGCAACTACGAGCTTTTTAACCGCAACAATTTTAGTATACGCTATTGGAGCTGGAATTACCGCGGCTGCTGGCACCAGACTTGCCCTCCAATTGTTCCTCGTTAAAATATTTAAAGTGTACTCATTCCGATTACGAGGCCTCGTAAGAGTCCCGTATCGTTATTTTTCGTCACTACCTCCCCGTGCCGGGAGTGGGTAATTTGCGCGCCTGCTGCCTTCCTTGGATGTGGTAGCCGTTTCTCAGGCTCCCTCTCCGGAATCGAACCCTGATTCCCCGTTACCCGTGACAACCATGGTAGTCGCAGAAACTACCATCGAAAGTTGATAAGGCAGACATTTGAAAGATGCGTCGCCGGTACTGGACCATGCGATCGGCAAAAGTTATCCAGATTCATCAAAATTAACGACTTCGGACGCGAGGCCCTCCGTCGATTGGTTTTGATCTAATAAAAGCACTCATCCCATCACTGGTCAGAGTTCTGATTGCATGTATTAGCTCTAGAATTACCACAGTTATCCAAGTAACTGAGTAAGATCTAAGGAACCAAAACTGATATATTGAGCCATTCGCGGTATCGCCTTAATACGGCTTGCACTGAGACATGCATGGCTTAATCTTTGAGACAAGCATATAACTACTGGCAGGATCAACCAGGGAGCTTTCGTCGTCTGATCTCGCGTCTGCGAGAGGAGAGAGGACTTTTCACTCCGACGAGCACGGTGC
>OY856327.1:11460000-11463000 GCA_963693445.1 Agonopterix heracliana
CCCCCGGAGTCCAAAATCTTTGGTTTCCCGGAAGCTGCCCGCCGAGCCATTGTAGTAACGTCGGCGGATCGCTAGATGACATATTTACGGTTAGAACTAGGGCGGTATCTAATCGCCTTCGAACCTCTAACTTTCGTTCTTGATTGATGAAAACACCTTTGGCAAATGCTTTCGCTGATGTTCGTCTTGCGACGATCCAAGAATTTCACCTCTAACGTCGCAATACGAATGCCCCCAGTTATCCCTATTAATCATTACCTCGGAGTTCTGAAAACCAACAAAATAGAACCGAGATCATATTCTATTATTCCATGCACGAAATATTCAAGCAGCATTTTGAGCCCGCTTTGAGCACTCTAATTTGTTCAAAGTAAAATTGTCGGCCCATCTCGACACTCACTGAAGAGCACCGCGATAGGATTTTGATATTGAACCGGCGTTTTACCGCCGGCTCACCGACGATATGCTCCGCAGACGTGTCAGTATCACCGCGGATGCGGTGCACCGACAGCGCGGCGCACAAATGCAACTACGAGCTTTTTAACCGCAACAATTTTAGTATACGCTATTGGAGCTGGAATTACCGCGGCTGCTGGCACCAGACTTGCCCTCCAATTGTTCCTCGTTAAAATATTTAAAGTGTACTCATTCCGATTACGAGGCCTCGTAAGAGTCCCGTATCGTTATTTTTCGTCACTACCTCCCCGTGCCGGGAGTGGGTAATTTGCGCGCCTGCTGCCTTCCTTGGATGTGGTAGCCGTTTCTCAGGCTCCCTCTCCGGAATCGAACCCTGATTCCCCGTTACCCGTGACAACCATGGTAGTCGCAGAAACTACCATCGAAAGTTGATAAGGCAGACATTTGAAAGATGCGTCGCCGGTACTGGACCATGCGATCGGCAAAAGTTATCCAGATTCATCAAAATTAACGACTTCGGACGCGAGGCCCTCCGTCGATTGGTTTTGATCTAATAAAAGCACTCATCCCATCACTGGTCAGAGTTCTGATTGCATGTATTAGCTCTAGAATTACCACAGTTATCCAAGTAACTGAGTAAGATCTAAGGAACCAAAACTGATATATTGAGCCATTCGCGGTATCGCCTTAATACGGCTTGCACTGAGACATGCATGGCTTAATCTTTGAGACAAGCATATAACTACTGGCAGGATCAACCAGGGAGCTTTCGTCGTCTGATCTCGCGTCTGCGAGAGGAGAGAGGACTTTTCACTCCGACGAGCACGGTGCTCGCGTCCGCGGTTTCACCCTTGGACGCGGCGTGCCGTTAACATTTTTACGGGTCCACCGTCAACGTACAATACGCCGTCGCTCTCACAACGGCGCAGCGTCGACGCGTGCGACACAAGACAGCGCTAAGACATTACTTATGCGCCTACATCGTACGTTACAAGCGAACTGTGAATTTCACATTTAATTAAAATATCTTTTGACATAATCATCGAAAACATTGACGATTGCGCCCGGTGGTGGAGAGGATATGCCACTTTCAATAGTGATGACAAACCGCCGCTTCGAATGAAGCAGGCGTGCTTAGTCGCACACACGTTCAGACGGATACACGTCCAGAACGAGCGTTTCAGCTTTGTTAGACGATCGTTTAAATTTATTCGCACACTTTGACGTGAACGCGCAACTTCACCGCCCACAGGAGGGCACAGAGATCACACGTAAACGTGACGATAAATCGATCGACACAACGAACCAAAATCTTCCAAGAGAGTACGCATCGGAAAAATTTTATTATTTCAGAGAGGAAATACTAATAAATAAAACGACTCTGAAAGAATATCTCTTTTACCGATCCGCCGCGCGGTGTGCGTTTATAAACGTTATTTAAAACATAATATACACACTATGCCACGGCTCGTTCGCGTCGCCAGAAGCAATCACATTGCATAAACTTTTTAACATTTTTCAATGTGACGCCCCGTGCGGCGCGTTCGAGCCGCATGCGCCGCGTCTCTCGCTACATATATACGAGCGCAATCGGTTGGCGGTGCGCCGAGGGTGATACCGAAGATTTTTTTTTTTTTTTTTTATTTCCTCCCCATGCGACACCACTACCTCCCCCCCCCCCACGAACCCCTCCCCAGACCCCCCCCCCCCCCCCCTTTTTTTTTATTTTGAATTTTTTTTTTTTCCTTTAATCCCCATCATCCAACACCACAACACCCTCGCCCCTAACCCCCCCCCCCCCGCACACCATGGCTGCCGAACCCCCCCCCTCAGTAGCAAAAAAAAAAAATCTTTTTTTTTTTATTTCGTATCTAGAATCGATGAGTGTCGGAACGCGGCCCATCGCTGGCTTGCCGTTTTGTGTACCGCGTTCAGTTTCTATGGCTAGACCAATAATTATATTTATCCAAGATCCGGTGCCAAGACATACAGATACAATATTAAAATGATAACATAATATTAATAAGTATGTACAGTAAATTTAAATTAGCAAACAGTGAGTAGCAATAAAACAACTAGTGAATCGTGGAGCGTTCTTGTATTGCGTGCGACAGATCGACGAATTTGGTAAGTTTAAGTTTATCCTCGCCCGTTCGTGTATTGAAATAAAATGTGAACTCGCGTGTTATTGTATTGCGAAGAACAGAAAATTATGGACAGTGGGAATCTAGCAAAAAACATCTAGCGAATCGTGGAGGTTCTGAGCTTTCAGAATTTTCTCTGACTACCCCCTAGTAGGGAATGTAGTCGTGAGCATATGCATAAACATAATGATGCTCATGCTTGCATGATAAACGGCAAAAGTCAAGTCAAATATCAAGGAAAATCTAAATCTAAACTATTACGAAGCATATGCTCACGACTATATTCCCCGGTGGGGGTAGTCAGAGACATTCTGAAACCTCAGAAAATCCACGTTTCACCAGTAGTACCGAATGTCTGTCCAGTGTGAGGGGGGGGGGGCACTTATAATGGACAGTGTGGGTACAATACATGCCAAAATGAAACTGTACTTAACAAAAA
>OY856327.1:11463200-11465700 GCA_963693445.1 Agonopterix heracliana
ATCAAGTTTGGTCAACTTCCCAGCAACGCGACCGGCCGTGAAGCCACCGCGTGTCGGTCCGAAGACCTCACTAAATCATTCAATCGGTAGTAGCGACGGGCGGTGTGTACAAAGGGCAGGGACTTAATCAACGCGAGCTTATGACTCGCGCTTACTAGGAATTCCTCGTTTATGGGGGATAATTGCAAACCCCAATCCCCAGCACGAAGGAGTTTCAGCGGGTTGCCCGGGCCTCTAGGCCAGGGAGAACATGCTGATTCCTTCAGTGTAGCGCGCGTGCGGCCCAGGACATCTAAGGGCATCACAGACCTGTTATTGCTCAATCTCGTGCGGCTCGAAGCCGCCGGTCCCTCTAAGAAGAATTTTAATACGTCGCCAGTGAGTTGCGTGACGGAGCCACGCACACCTAAATGACGACGCCTATTTAGCAGGCTAGAGTCTCGTTCGTTACCGGAATTAACCAGACAAATCGCTCCACCAACTAAGAACGGCCATGCACCACCACCCACCGAATCAAGAAAGAGCTGTTAATCTGTCAATCCTTCCGGTGTCCGGGCCTGGTGAGATTTCCCGTGTTGAGTCAAATTAAGCCGCAGGCTCCACTCCTGGTGGTGCCCTTCCGTCAATTCCTTTAAGTTTCAGCTTTGCAACCATACTCCCCCCGGAGTCCAAAATCTTTGGTTTCCCGGAAGCTGCCCGCCGAGCCATTGTAGTAACGTCGGCGGATCGCTAGATGACATATTTACGGTTAGAACTAGGGCGGTATCTAATCGGCCTTCGAACCTCTAACTTTCGTTCTTGATTGATGAAAACACCTTTGGCAAATGCTTTCGCTGATGTTCGTCTTGCGACGATCCAAGAATTTCACCTCTACGTCGCAATACGAATGCCCCCAGTTATCCCTATTAATCATTACCTCGGAGTTCTGAAAACCAACAAAATAGAACCGAGATCATATTCTATTATTCCATGCACGAAATATTCAAGCAGCATTTTGAGCCCGCTTTGAGCACTCTAATTTGTTCAAAGTAAAATTGTCGGCCCATCTCGACACTCACTGAAGAGCACCGCGATAGGATTTTGATATTGAACCGGCGTTTTAACCGCCGGCTCACCGACGATATGCTCCGCAGACGTGTCAGTATCACCGCGGATGCGGTGCACCGACAGCGCGGCGCACAAATGCAACTACGAGCTTTTTAACCGCAACAATTTTAGTATACGCTATTGGAGCTGGAATTACCGCGGCTGCTGGCACCAGACTTGCCCTCCAATTGTTCCTCGTTAAAATATTTAAAGTGTACTCATTCCGATTACGAGGCCTCGTAAGAGTCCCGTATCGTTATTTTTCGTCACTACCTCCCCGTGCCGGGAGTGGGTAATTTGCGCGCCTGCTGCCTTCCTTGGATGTGGTAGCCGTTTCTCAGGCTCCCTCTCCGGAATCGAACCCTGATTCCCCCGTTACCCGTGACAACCATGGTAGTCGCAGAAACTACCATCGAAAGTTGATAAGGCAGACATTTGAAAGATGCGTCGCCGGTACTGGACCATGCGATCGGCAAAAGTTATCCAGATTCATCAAAATTAACGACTTCGGACGCGAGGCCCTCCGTCGATTGGTTTTGATCTAATAAAAGCACTCATCCCATCACTGGTCAGAGTTCTGATTGCATGTATTAGCTCTAGAATTACCACAGTTATCCAAGTAACTGAGTAAGATCTAAGGAACCAAAACTGATATATTGAGCCATTCGCGTATCGCCTTAATACGGCTTGCACTGAGACATGCATGGCTTAATCTTTGAGACAAGCATATAACTACTGGCAGGATCAACCAGGGAGCTTTCGTCGTCTGATCTCGCGTCTGCGAGAGGAGAGAGGACTTTTCACTCCGACGAGCACGGTGCTCGCGTCCGCGGTTTCACCCTTGGACGCGGCGTGCCGTTAACATTTTTACGGGTCCACCGTCAACGTACAATACGCCGTCGCTCTCACAACGGCGCAGCGTCGACGCGTGCGACACAAGACAGCGCTAAGGACATTACTTATGCGCCCTACATCGTACGTTACAAGCGAACTGTGAATTTCACATTTAATTAAAATATCTTTTGACATAATCATCGAAAACATTGACGATTGCGCCCGGTGGTGGAGAGGATATGCCACTTTCAATAGTGATGACAAACCGCCGCTTCGAATGAAGCAGGCGTGCTTAGTCGCACACACGTTCAGACGGATACACGTCCAGAACGAGCGTTTCAGCTTTGTTAGACGATCGTTTTAAATTTATTCGCACACTTTGACGTGAACGCGCAACTTCACCGCCCACAGGAGGGCACAGAGATCACACGTAAACGTGACGATAAATCGATCGACACAACGAACCAAAATCTTCCAAGAGAGTACGCATCGGAAAAATTTTATTATTTCAGAGAGGAAATACTAATAAATAAAACGACTCTGAAAGAATATCTCTTTTACCGATCCGCCGCGCGGTGTG
>OY856327.1:11473200-11475700 GCA_963693445.1 Agonopterix heracliana
ATGCTGATTCCTTCAGTGTAGCGCGCGTGCGGCCCAGGACATCTAAGGGCATCACAGACCTGTTATTGCTCAATCTCGTGCGGCTCGAAGCCGCCGGTCCCTCTAAGAAGAATTTTAATACGTCGCCAGTGAGTTGCGTGACGGAGCCACGCACACCTAAATGACGACGCCTATTTAGCAGGCTAGAGTCTCGTTCGTTACCGGAATTAACAGACAAATCGCTCCACCAACTAAGAACGGCCATGCACCACCACCCACCGAATCAAGAAAGAGCTGTTAATCTGTCAATCCTTCCGGTGTCCGGGCCTGGTGAGATTTCCCGTGTTGAGTCAAATTAAGCCGCAGGCTCCACTCCTGGTGGTGCCCTTCCGTCAATTCCTTTAAGTTTCAGCTTTGCAACCATACTCCCCCCGGAGTCCAAAATCTTTGGTTTCCCGGAAGCTGCCCGCCGAGCCATTGTAGTAACGTCGGCGGATCGCTAGATGACATATTTACGGTTAGAACTAGGGCGGTATCTAATCGCCTTCGAACCTCTAACTTTCGTTCTTGATTGATGAAAACACCTTTGGCAAATGCTTTCGCTGATGTTCGTCTTGCGACGATCCAAGAATTTCACCTCTAACGTCGCAATACGAATGCCCCCAGTTATCCCTATTAATCATTACCTCGGAGTTCTGAAAACCAACAAAATAGAACCGAGATCATATTCTATTATTCCATGCACGAAATATTCAAGCAGCATTTTGAGCCCGCTTTGAGCACTCTAATTTGTTCAAAGTAAAATTGTCGGCCCATCTCGACACTCACTGAAGAGCACCGCGATAGGATTTTGATATTGAACCGGCGTTTTACCGCCGGCTCACCGACGATATGCTCCGCAGACGTGTCAGTATCACCGCGGATGCGGTGCACCGACAGCGCGGCGCACAAATGCAACTACGAGCTTTTTAACCGCAACAATTTTAGTATACGCTATTGGAGCTGGAATTACCGCGGCTGCTGGCACCAGACTTGCCCTCCAATTGTTCCTCGTTAAAATATTTAAAGTGTACTCATTCCGATTACGAGGCCTCGTAAGAGTCCCGTATCGTTATTTTTCGTCACTACCTCCCCGTGCCGGGAGTGGGTAATTTGCGCGCCTGCTGCCTTCCTTGGATGTGGTAGCCGTTTCTCAGGCTCCCTCTCCGGAATCGAACCCTGATTCCCCGTTACCCGTGACAACCATGGTAGTCGCAGAAACTACCATCGAAAGTTGATAAGGCAGACATTTGAAAGATGCGTCGCCGGTACTGGGACCATGCGATCGGCAAAAGTTATCCAGATTCATCAAAATTAACGACTTCGGACGCGAGGCCCTCCGTCGATTGGTTTTGATCTAATAAAAGCACTCATCCCATCACTGGTCAGAGTTCTGATTGCATGTATTAGCTCTAGAATTACCACAGTTATCCAAGTAACTGAGTAAGATCTAAGGAACCAAAACTGATATATTGAGCCATTCGCGGTATCGCCTTAATACGGCTTGCACTGAGACATGCATGGCTTAATCTTTGAGACAAGCATATAACTACTGGCAGGATCAACCAGGGAGCTTTCGTCGTCTGATCTCGCGTCTGCGAGAGGAGAGAGGACTTTTCACTCCGACGAGCACGGTGCTCGCGTCCGCGGTTTCACCCTTGGACGCGGCGTGCCGTTAACATTTTTACGGGTCCACCGTCAACGTACAATACGCCGTCGCTCTCACAACGGCGCAGCGTCGACGCGTGCGACACAAGACAGCGCTAAGACATTACTTATGCGCCTACATCGTACGTTACAAGCGAACTGTGAATTTCACATTTAATTAAAATATCTTTTGACATAATCATCGAAAACATTGACGATTGCGCCCGGTGGTGGAGAGGATATGCCACTTTCAATAGTGATGACAAACCGCCGCTTCGAATGAAGCAGGCGTGCTTAGTCGCACACACGTTCAGACGGATACACGTCCAGAACGAGCGTTTCAGCTTTGTTAGACGATCGTTTAAATTTATTCGCACACTTTGACGTGAACGCGCAACTTCACCGCCCACAGGAGGGCACAGAGATCACACGTAAACGTGACGATAAATCGATCGACACAACGAACCAAAATCTTCCAAGAGAGTACGCATCGGAAAAATTTTATTATTTCAGAGAGGAAATACTAATAAATAAAACGACTCTGAAAGAATATCTCTTTTACCGATCCGCCGCGCGGTGTGCGTTTATAAACGTTATTTAAAACATAATATACACACTATGCCACGGCTCGTTCGCGTCGCCAGAAGCAATCACATTGCATAAACTTTTTAACATTTTTCAATGTGACGCCCCGTGCGGCGCGTTCGAGCCGCATGCGCCGCGTCTCTCGCTACATATATACGAGCGCAATCGGTTGGCGGTGCGCCGAGGGTGATACCGAAGATTTTTTTTTTTTTTTTTTTATTTCCTCCCCATGCGACACCACTACCTCCCC
>OY856327.1:11483200-11490700 GCA_963693445.1 Agonopterix heracliana
AGAAAGAGCTGTTAATCTGTCAATCCTTCCGGTGTCCGGGCCTGGTGAGATTTCCCGTGTTGAGTCAAATTAAGCCGCAGGCTCCACTCCTGGTGGTGCCCTTCCGTCAATTCCTTTAAGTTTCAGCTTTGCAACCATACTCCCCCCGGAGTCCAAAATCTTTGGTTTCCCGGAAGCTGCCCGCCGAGCCATTGTAGTAACGTCGGCGGATCGCTAGATGACATATTTACGGTTAGAACTAGGGCGGTATCTAATCGCCTTCGAACCTCTAACTTTCGTTCTTGATTGATGAAAACACCTTTGGCAAATGCTTTCGCTGATGTTCGTCTTGCGACGATCCAAGAATTTCACCTCTAACGTCGCAATACGAATGCCCCCAGTTATCCCTATTAATCATTACCTCGGAGTTCTGAAAACCAACAAAATAGAACCGAGATCATATTCTATTATTCCATGCACGAAATATTCAAGCAGCATTTTGAGCCCGCTTTGAGCACTCTAATTTGTTCAAAGTAAAATTGTCGGCCCATCTCGACACTCACTGAAGAGCACCGCGATAGGATTTTGATATTGAACCGGCGTTTTACCGCCGGCTCACCGACGATATGCTCCGCAGACGTGTCAGTATCACCGCGGATGCGGTGCACCGACAGCGCGGCGCACAAATGCAACTACGAGCTTTTTAACCGCAACAATTTTAGTATACGCTATTGGAGCTGGAATTACCGCGGCTGCTGGCACCAGACTTGCCCTCCAATTGTTCCTCGTTAAAATATTTAAAGTGTACTCATTCCGATTACGAGGCCTCGTAAGAGTCCCGTATCGTTATTTTTCGTCACTACCTCCCCGTGCCGGGAGTGGGTAATTTGCGCGCCTGCTGCCTTCCTTGGATGTGGTAGCCGTTTCTCAGGCTCCCTCTCCGGAATCGAACCCTGATTCCCCGTTACCCGTGACAACCATGGTAGTCGCAGAAACTACCATCGAAAGTTGATAAGGCAGACATTTGAAAGATGCGTCGCCGGTACTGGACCATGCGATCGGCAAAAGTTATCCAGATTCATCAAAATTAACGACTTCGGACGCGAGGCCCTCCGTCGATTGGTTTTGATCTAATAAAAGCACTCATCCCATCACTGGTCAGAGTTCTGATTGCATGTATTAGCTCTAGAATTACCACAGTTATCCAAGTAACTGAGTAAGATCTAAGGAACCAAAACTGATATATTGAGCCATTCGCGGTATCGCCTTAATACGGCTTGCACTGAGACATGCATGGCTTAATCTTTGAGACAAGCATATAACTACTGGCAGGATCAACCAGGGAGCTTTCGTCGTCTGATCTCGCGTCTGCGAGAGGAGAGAGGACTTTTCACTCCGACGAGCACGGTGCTCGCGTCCGCGGTTTCACCCTTGGACGCGGCGTGCCGTTAACATTTTTACGGGTCCACCGTCAACGTACAATACGCCGTCGCTCTCACAACGGCGCAGCGTCGACGCGTGCGACACAAGACAGCGCTAAGACATTACTTATGCGCCTACATCGTACGTTACAAGCGAACTGTGAATTTCACATTTAATTAAAATATCTTTTGACATAATCATCGAAAACATTGACGATTGCGCCCGGTGGTGGAGAGGAT
Organism: Agonopterix heracliana; assembly: GCA_963693445.1. Taxonomy (NCBI): domain Eukaryota; kingdom Metazoa; phylum Arthropoda; class Insecta; order Lepidoptera; family Depressariidae; genus Agonopterix; species Agonopterix heracliana. The sequence goes on from OY856327.1 coordinate 11,484,841, forward strand.
ATGCCACTTTCAATAGTGATGACAAACCGCCGCTTCGAATGAAGCAGGCGTGCTTAGTCGCACACACGTTCAGACGGATACACGTCCAGAACGAGCGTTTCAGCTTTGTTAGACGATCGTTTAAATTTATTCGCACACTTTGACGTGAACGCGCAACTTCACCGCCCACAGGAGGGCACAGAGATCACACGTAAACGTGACGATAAATCGATCGACACAACGAACCAAAATCTTCCAAGAGAGTACGCATCGGAAAAATTTTATTATTTCAGAGAGGAAATACTAATAAATAAAACGACTCTGAAAGAATATCTCTTTTACCGATCCGCCGCGCGGTGTGCGTTTATAAACGTTATTTAAAACATAATATACACACTATGCCACGGCTCGTTCGCGTCGCCAGAAGCAATCACATTGCATAAACTTTTTAACATTTTTCAATGTGACGCCCCGTGCGGCGCGTTCGAGCCGCATGCGCCGCGTCTCTCGCTACATATATACGAGCGCAATCGGTTGGCGGTGCGCCGAGGGTGATACCGAAGATTTTTTTTTTTTTTTTTTATTTCCTCCCCATGCGACACCACTACCTCCCCCCCCCCACGAACCCCTCCCCAGACCCCCCCCCCCCCCCCTTTTTTTTTATTTTGAATTTTTTTTTTTTCCTTTAATCCCCATCATCCAACACCACAACACCCTCGCCCCTAACCCCCCCCCCCCCGCACACCATGGCTGCCGAACCCCCCCCCCTCAGTAGCAAAAAAAAAAAATCTTTTTTTTTTTATTTCGTATCTAGAATCGATGAGTGTCGGAACGCGGCCCATCGCTGGCTTGCCGTTTTGTGTACCGCGTTCAGTTTCTATGGCTAGACCAATAATTATATTTATCCAAGATCCGGTGCCAAGACATACAGATACAATATTAAAATGATAACATAATATTAATAAGTATGTACAGTAAATTTAAATTAGCAAACAGTGAGTAGCAATAAAACAACTAGTGAATCGTGGAGCGTTCTTGTATTGCGTGCGACAGATCGACGAATTTGGTAAGTTTAAGTTTATCCTCGCCCGTTCGTGTATTGAAATAAAATGTGAACTCGCGTGTTATTGTATTGCGAAGAACAGAAAATTATGGACAGTGGGAATCTAGCAAAAAACAACTAGCGAATCGTGGAGGTTCTGAGCTTTCAGAATTTTCTCTGACTACCCCCTAGTAGGGAATGTAGTCGTGAGCATATGCATAAACATAATGATGCTCATGCTTGCATGATAAACGGCAAAAGTCAAGTCAAATATCAAGGAAAATCTAAATCTAAACTATTACGAAGCATATGCTCACGACTATATTCCCCGGTGGGGGTAGTCAGAGACATTCTGAAACCTCAGAAAATCCACGTTTCACCAGTAGTACCGAATGTCTGTCCAGTGTGAGGGGGGGGGGCACTTATAATGGACAGTGTGGGTACAATACATGCCAAAATGAAACTGTACTTAACAAAAAAGATTTGTGCGAGCGTCACGCAAAAACTACAGAACCGATTTTGATGAAACTCATTTGGTTTGATAGCTTATGATCTGACTTAAAATCTGGTATATAATTTGTGGGGACGAAGTCGCGGCTTAACTCTATTTAATCTAAATATACCACCGAATTGAGACCTCGGCCAATCAGAGAGCTGGTCCTGAATCGCGCTATAGAAATTTTCAAGATAGTTTGTATAAATACAAAATTCTAAAAGAGACCAGTTGGACCTAGGTCAAGGGTAGGTCTGTGGTAGTGGTAGGGGTAAAGGGTATAGGTATAGGTAAAGGTAAAGGTAAGGGTGGTGGTGGTGGTGGTGGTGGTGGTGGTGGGGGGGGGCGGGGCGGGCAAAGGGGGGTAGAGGAAGGGAGAGAAAGGAGAACAACAGAAGACATTGACTTTAACGAGATCCGTCCACGCTCGCATGTTCGTGTATTAAAATAACAAATTCGTTTATCCTCGCACGTTCGTGTATTGAAAGCTCGCGTGTTCTTGTATTGAAAAGTTGTTCGTTTATTGAAAGCTCGCGCGTTCTTGTATTGCAAAGTTTTTTATCGTCGCCCGTTCGTGTATTGAATCGAGAAAATTATGGACAGAACCCACCACCACCTCATGACTCTACCAACCTCGCGGTTATTCGAGCCGAATCGCGGGAGGTGCGCACGCTACTTGCTCTAGGCATCCATTTCACGCGCGCACTTTCTTGACTCCCTACAAGTTCTATCTCTGTCCTTCTGTCCAATGAAACACTTCTCCCCTTTCTGGGGCGTGAACATACACTTTTACGCCGACTTCATCGCAGACCGCAGCTGTCCTTTTTCTTTATTCGAGTTCCTTCCTGGTTTTGTGCCATTTGTGTGCAAACCTCCGAAGGTGTCCGAAGTTTTCCTCTGATGCAACAAGGTCGCTAAAGTAGACGGGGCCTATTTCGGTTCTTGTGAGGCCGTCCAGCATGGTGATTCGCTCCTCTTCGTACAGCTCGCATTCCCACAGTGCGTGGTCCCGGTCTTCGGCTACACCGGCTCCGCAGTGACAGCTTCCGTCTTCATTGAGTCCCAGGTCGTTGAGACGCTTCCGAAAACAACCGTGACCGGTCAACATCTGCGACGTTTCATAATCCGGCTCCAGGTAGTCCATCTTCAGGCGACGAGCTATATCGGGAAAGAACTTATACAAATCCCTCCCCTTATCCACCGTGTCCCAACGCTCCTGCCAAAGAGCAACAACGTCCGCGCCTATCAGTTTTTTCCTCTTTCTATACTCGGGCTTCGGTAATACTTGCCTTGACTCTTCGCACCTTCCAGCACGTATCACTTCCAGGTCGGCCGGCAGGACTCCCGCTAGAACGGGCAACGCTGCCGTGCTTGTGGACCTGTAAGCTTTCGTCAATAGAACTAGAGAACTCCTTTGAGTGCGTTGCAACGTGCTCCGAACCACATGCAACGATGCCCGCCGATACCAGACCGCCGCTGCATACGTTAGTGTTGCGACAAAGGTGCCTACGTATAGGATGCGTAAAGCCCTGTAACGAATGCCCCAGGAAGACGCCGACACGCGCGACATCTTCCCGAAGCATTTGGACGCTCGCTCACCTATGTACGACGCATGCTGAGCAAAGGAACGACATTCATCGATGATTATGCCTAGAACTTTCGATTGTGCAACGCTCCTGACGGAGGCGCCGTCCATCCTTATCGTGGGGGGTCTAGCGAATTTCCCTTTGATGGTCATCGTCTGAGATTTCGCAGGCGAGAATCCCAGACGGTTACGGGAGCCCCACTCTGAAACTAAGTGAAGGATTGAGGCCGCTTTTTGCTCTATAGCGGCTCTGGACTGCGCCTCTATCAGGATCGTCACGTCATCAGCGTATGCCACCATTGACGCACCCTCCGGAAGTGGTAGTTTGAGTAGATCGTCCAGCAGGACGTTCCACAGCGTCGGCCCCAATACAGAACCCTGCGGGCAGCCCATGGTTGATGTCTTCCACACCACCCGGTCCCCCACGAATAGGCCGACTCGCCTATTGACGAAGTACCCGGCGAGCATCCTGTAGATGTTCGCCGGGCACCCCCCCTGTTTGGCTTTGACCATTATCATGGGCCACCAGGCGTTGTCGAAGGCACCTGAGATGTCTAGGAAAATTAGTTGGACATATTTAGATGGTGATTGGTCTGCCCTGTCGAGGACTGCATCGAGTGCCGTCACCGTGGAACGACCCTTCATAAACCCGTGTTGAGCGTCCGAGATACCCCTGTGTAAGTGGGGCGCACACTCCAAGATCAAGCGTTCTAGGATTTTCCCTAGGACGGGGAGTAAGGTGATGGGTCTGTACGCCTTGGGGTCCGTAGGTGGTTTGTCGTTACCCTTTGGCAGGACTACGAGTCTCCCGGTTTTCCAGACATCGGGGAAGATGCCGTCCCTGAAACACGCCACGTACATCGCGGTCATTTCTGCCGCAGCCGCACGCCACGCATTCTTAACTATTTTAGCCGTCAAACCATCAATACCTGGAGCTTTGTTCGACAAAGATTTAATGACGCGCCCGATGACACTTTGGTCTGGCATGGCCGAGTCCCCCGTGGAGGGGATGCACGCCGCCAAGACTCTTACCTGTCGGTGGTAGTCGGTGTCCCTTGTCGGTTCGTCGTCTGGACAGAGGGAGCGCACGATGCCTAGCGTTGCTTCTTGGTCGTTTTCCGCAAACCGGTCGAGTAGCCTAATGCCGTCCACGATGTTTGTGGGCTGGCGCACTCGACCGCAAGCGGCTTTGTACGCCAACCCCCAAGGGTCGCGGTTTCCGGATTCAGCCGTCGATCGGAAAAACTCGGTTTGGACCTTCTTCATTTCCGCTCTATACTTGCTTCGAATAGAGCGAAAGGTGTTATGTGCGCTCTCCTCCGTCTCTCCCCCGGTCCTCCTGACCTGCTGCCACTGTCGTCTCGCCCGACACTGAGCCCTCCGAAGAGAGTCCAGCTCGGGCGTCCACCATTCGTAGCCTTTGACGGCCTTCGCTTTCTTCTGTCCTAAGCAGTCTTGCGCTGTACGAGTGAGGGTGTCCGTGAATTGCTTGCAGAGATCCGACGCTGGTTTCGCAGTATTGAGGCTGCCCACACGTGCATGCAAAGCATTTCGGAAGTTGCTCCAGTCCACGTCGCGATCCTTGTAGACCATCGGTTCTTCACTTGATTCCTTCTCTTCCAGCGTTGTAGAGAGTGAGAGCTGGTTTTTGTTTGCAACCATGAAAGTTATGAGCTGGTGGTCGCTCGAACTTACTGCTTCGTGTACTTGCCAGTTTGACACCGTGACACTGCGAGTGGTCAGGGTCAAGTCGATGTTTGACTGTCCTGCCGGGCCGTTATAAGTAGTTGGTTGCCCTGGGGTGTTTTCGATGTTGAGACCCTGACTCAAGATGAAGGCTTCCATCTGCTGGCGTCTGTGTTCGACGTTAGCGCCTCTGCCGACATATTGTCTCCGTTCGCAGTGCCACAGTGGCGAGTGCGCGTTAGAGTCCATGCCTATCAGTATTGGCCGGCCCTTCAGATGTGACATAATCTTCTCCTGCTGTTTCAAATGCACCGTGATATTATCTTTGTACTGGAAGTAGGCCGAGACAAGGTATACTTCCGTTCTGTGTTTTCTGAGGTGTACGACCATGCAGTGTTCCGTGCACAGGTGATGTAGTACTGTGCACGTGCAGTCTGGTGCCGTTACTAGGATACCGGCCATTGGCTTCGCTCCGCTCTGCACTATGTTGTTATTCTGGGCTGTAGGATATTGCTCCTGGAGTAGAACAACATCCAGGCCCAGGTCCTTGGCTATTGACGGCAGTTCTTTGGTGGCTACCTCGGACCCGTTCAGGTTAAGCTGCCCTACTTTCAGGTTTGGTCTAATAACCATAATCGGTCATAGTGGTCAGTCTGCTTTCCGCGTGCTTGCGCGCCGGGCAATCATTGGCCATGGTCTTATGGTTGTTGGCGCCACTTTTGCCGAAGCATTTGCATGTTGCGCAGGCCGTTGTGGTGGCTTTGCAGTCATCTGCTTTGTGGCCGATTTCTCCACATTTGCCGCAGCGTGGCTCTTTTGACCGACATAGGCGCTCCGGGTGTCCGTATAGCTGACACTTTCTGCAGCACGTGACGCGGACGAAGTCGAAGACGTGTATTACGCGCCAACCGATGTACAGTTGTCCCCGCTCTATGAGTTCGTTACGGAATTCCGGGCTGCAGTCCAACACGACCGTCGTGCGTTTGTCGCCAGGGCGGCTCTTCTTGAAAGCCACCTTGCAGGCCTTTTTGATGGCGTCCGGTGTCCATATGGCATTGTCCCTAAAGTTCTGGTC
>OY856327.1:11498200-11500700 GCA_963693445.1 Agonopterix heracliana
TTACCGGAATTAACCAGACAAATCGCTCCACCAACTAAGAACGGCCATGCACCACCACCCACCGAATCAAGAAAGAGCTGTTAATCTGTCAATCCTTCCGGTGTCCGGGCCTGGTGAGATTTCCCGTGTTGAGTCAAATTAAGCCGCAGGCTCCACTCCTGGTGGTGCCCTTCCGTCAATTCCTTTAAGTTTCAGCTTTGCAACCATACTCCCCCCGGAGTCCAAAATCTTTGGTTTCCCGGAAGCTGCCCGCCGAGCCATTGTAGTAACGTCGGCGGATCGCTAGATGACATATTTACGGTTAGAACTAGGGCGGTATCTAATCGCCTTCGAACCTCTAACTTTCGTTCTTGATTGATGAAAACACCTTTGGCAAATGCTTTCGCTGATGTTCGTCTTGCGACGATCCAAGAATTTCACCTCTAACGTCGCAATACGAATGCCCCCAGTTATCCCTATTAATCATTACCTCGGAGTTCTGAAAACCAACAAAATAGAACCGAGATCATATTCTATTATTCCATGCACGAAATATTCAAGCAGCATTTTGAGCCCGCTTTGAGCACTCTAATTTGTTCAAAGTAAAATTGTCGGCCCATCTCGACACTCACTGAAGAGCACCGCGATAGGATTTTGATATTGAACCGGCGTTTTACCGCCGGCTCACCGACGATATGCTCCGCAGACGTGTCAGTATCACCGCGGATGCGGTGCACCGACAGCGCGGCGCACAAATGCAACTACGAGCTTTTTAACCGCAACAATTTTAGTATACGCTATTGGAGCTGGAATTACCGCGGCTGCTGGCACCAGACTTGCCCTCCAATTGTTCCTCGTTAAAATATTTAAAGTGTACTCATTCCGATTACGAGGCCTCGTAAGAGTCCCGTATCGTTATTTTTCGTCACTACCTCCCCGTGCCGGGAGTGGGTAATTTGCGCGCCTGCTGCCTTCCTTGGATGTGGTAGCCGTTTCTCAGGCTCCCTCTCCGGAATCGAACCCTGATTCCCCGTTACCCGTGACAACCATGGTAGTCGCAGAAACTACCATCGAAAGTTGATAAGGCAGACATTTGAAAGATGCGTCGCCGGTACTGGACCATGCGATCGGCAAAAGTTATCCAGATTCATCAAAATTAACGACTTCGGACGCGAGGCCCTCCGTCGATTGGTTTTGATCTAATAAAAGCACTCATCCCATCACTGGTCAGAGTTCTGATTGCATGTATTAGCTCTAGAATTACCACAGTTATCCAAGTAACTGAGTAAGATCTAAGGAACCAAAACTGATATATTGAGCCATTCGCGGTATCGCCTTAATACGGCTTGCACTGAGACATGCATGGCTTAATCTTTGAGACAAGCATATAACTACTGGCAGGATCAACCAGGGAGCTTTCGTCGTCTGATCTCGCGTCTGCGAGAGGAGAGAGGACTTTTCACTCCGACGAGCACGGTGCTCGCGTCCGCGGTTTCACCCTTGGACGCGGCGTGCCGTTAACATTTTTACGGGTCCACCGTCAACGTACAATACGCCGTCGCTCTCACAACGGCGCAGCGTCGACGCGTGCGACACAAGACAGCGCTAAGACATTACTTATGCGCCTACATCGTACGTTACAAGCGAACTGTGAATTTCACATTTAATTAAAATATCTTTTGACATAATCATCGAAAACATTGACGATTGCGCCCGGTGGTGGAGAGGATATGCCACTTTCAATAGTGATGACAAACCGCCGCTTCGAATGAAGCAGGCGTGCTTAGTCGCACACACGTTCAGACGGATACACGTCCAGAACGAGCGTTTCAGCTTTGTTAGACGATCGTTTAAATTTATTCGCACACTTTGACGTGAACGCGCAACTTCACCGCCCACAGGAGGGCACAGAGATCACACGTAAACGTGACGATAAATCGATCGACACAACGAACCAAAATCTTCCAAGAGAGTACGCATCGGAAAAATTTTATTATTTCAGAGAGGAAATACTAATAAATAAAACGACTCTGAAAGAATATCTCTTTTACCGATCCGCCGCGCGGTGTGCGTTTATAAACGTTATTTAAAACATAATATACACACTATGCCACGGCTCGTTCGCGTCGCCAGAAGCAATCACATTGCATAAACTTTTTAACATTTTTCAATGTGACGCCCCGTGCGGCGCGTTCGAGCCGCATGCGCCGCGTCTCTCGCTACATATATACGAGCGCAATCGGTTGGCGGTGCGCCGAGGGTGATACCGAAGATTTTTTTTTTTTTTTTTTATTTCCTCCCCATGCGACACCACTACCTCCCCCCCCCCACGAACCCCTCCCCAGACCCCCCCCCCCCCCCCTTTTTTTTTATTTTGAATTTTTTTTTTTTCCTTTAATCCCCATCATCCAACACCACAACACCCTCGCCCCTAACCCCCCCCCCCCCGCACACCATGGCTGCCGAACCCCCCCCCTCAGTAGCAAAAAAAAAAAATCTTTTTTTTTTTATTTCGTATCTA
>OY856327.1:11508200-11510700 GCA_963693445.1 Agonopterix heracliana
CGGCGGATCGCTAGATGACATATTTACGGTTAGAACTAGGGCGGTATCTAATCGCCTTCGAACCTCTAACTTTCGTTCTTGATTGATGAAAACACCTTTGGCAAATGCTTTCGCTGATGTTCGTCTTGCGACGATCCAAGAATTTCACCTCTAACGTCGCAATACGAATGCCCCCAGTTATCCCTATTAATCATTACCTCGGAGTTCTGAAAACCAACAAAATAGAACCGAGATCATATTCTATTATTCCATGCACGAAATATTCAAGCAGCATTTTGAGCCCGCTTTGAGCACTCTAATTTGTTCAAAGTAAAATTGTCGGCCCATCTCGACACTCACTGAAGAGCACCGCGATAGGATTTTGATATTGAACCGGCGTTTTACCGCCGGCTCACCGACGATATGCTCCGCAGACGTGTCAGTATCACCGCGGATGCGGTGCACCGACAGCGCGGCGCACAAATGCAACTACGAGCTTTTTAACCGCAACAATTTTAGTATACGCTATTGGAGCTGGAATTACCGCGGCTGCTGGCACCAGACTTGCCCTCCAATTGTTCCTCGTTAAAATATTTAAAGTGTACTCATTCCGATTACGAGGCCTCGTAAGAGTCCCGTATCGTTATTTTTCGTCACTACCTCCCCGTGCCGGGAGTGGGTAATTTGCGCGCCTGCTGCCTTCCTTGGATGTGGTAGCCGTTTCTCAGGCTCCCTCTCCGGAATCGAACCCTGATTCCCCGTTACCCGTGACAACCATGGTAGTCGCAGAAACTACCATCGAAAGTTGATAAGGCAGACATTTGAAAGATGCGTCGCCGGTACTGGACCATGCGATCGGCAAAAGTTATCCAGATTCATCAAAATTAACGACTTCGGACGCGAGGCCCTCCGTCGATTGGTTTTGATCTAATAAAAGCACTCATCCCATCACTGGTCAGAGTTCTGATTGCATGTATTAGCTCTAGAATTACCACAGTTATCCAAGTAACTGAGTAAGATCTAAGGAACCAAAACTGATATATTGAGCCATTCGCGGTATCGCCTTAATACGGCTTGCACTGAGACATGCATGGCTTAATCTTTGAGACAAGCATATAACTACTGGCAGGATCAACCAGGGAGCTTTCGTCGTCTGATCTCGCGTCTGCGAGAGGAGAGAGGACTTTTCACTCCGACGAGCACGGTGCTCGCGTCCGCGGTTTCACCCTTGGACGCGGCGTGCCGTTAACATTTTTACGGGTCCACCGTCAACGTACAATACGCCGTCGCTCTCACAACGGCGCAGCGTCGACGCGTGCGACACAAGACAGCGCTAAGACATTACTTATGCGCCTACATCGTACGTTACAAGCGAACTGTGAATTTCACATTTAATTAAAATATCTTTTGACATAATCATCGAAAACATTGACGATTGCGCCCGGTGGTGGAGAGGATATGCCACTTTCAATAGTGATGACAAACCGCCGCTTCGAATGAAGCAGGCGTGCTTAGTCGCACACACGTTCAGACGGATACACGTCCAGAACGAGCGTTTCAGCTTTGTTAGACGATCGTTTAAATTTATTCGCACACTTTGACGTGAACGCGCAACTTCACCGCCCACAGGAGGGCACAGAGATCACACGTAAACGTGACGATAAATCGATCGACACAACGAACCAAAATCTTCCAAGAGAGTACGCATCGGAAAAATTTTATTATTTCAGAGAGGAAATACTAATAAATAAAACGACTCTGAAAGAATATCTCTTTTACCGATCCGCCGCGCGGTGTGCGTTTATAAACGTTATTTAAAACATAATATACACACTATGCCACGGCTCGTTCGCGTCGCCAGAAGCAATCACATTGCATAAACTTTTTAACATTTTTCAATGTGACGCCCCGTGCGGCGCGTTCGAGCCGCATGCGCCGCGTCTCTCGCTACATATATACGAGCGCAATCGGTTGGCGGTGCGCCGAGGGTGATACCGAAGATTTTTTTTTTTTTTTTTTATTTCCTCCCCATGCGACACCACTACCTCCCCCCCCCCACGAACCCCTCCCCAGACCCCCCCCCCCCCCCCCTTTTTTTTTATTTTGAATTTTTTTTTTTTCCTTTAATCCCCATCATCCAACACCACAACACCCTCGCCCCTAACCCCCCCCCCCCCGCACACCATGGCTGCCGAACCCCCCCCCTCAGTAGCAAAAAAAAAAAATCTTTTTTTTTTTATTTCGTATCTAGAATCGATGAGTGTCGGAACGCGGCCCATCGCTGGCTTGCCGTTTTGTGTACCGCGTTCAGTTTCTATGGCTAGACCAATAATTATATTTATCCAAGATCCGGTGCCAAGACATACAGATACAATATTAAAATGATAACATAATATTAATAAGTATGTACAGTAAATTTAAATTAGCAAACAGTGAGTAGCAATAAAACAACTAGTGAATCGTGGAGCGTTCTTGTATTGCGTGCGACAGATCGACGAATTTGGTAAGTTTAAGTTTATCC
>OY856327.1:11518200-11533200 GCA_963693445.1 Agonopterix heracliana
AAACGGACCTATCGATCGATCGGAACCGACCGACGGAGCCGCCATATGCGCTTTGGGGCGCAGTGTGGCAATTTTATTTATGCAGCCGGCCCTCAGACAGGAGTGGTCCTGGATGTGTCTCCACGGACCGCAATGTGCGTTCGAAATGTCGATGTTCAAATGTGTCCTGCAGTTCACACTATGACGCGCAGTTAACTGCGTTCTTCATCGACCCGCGAGCCAAGTGATCCACCGTCCAGGGTAATGGTTTTAAAGCGCATTACGCACCGGATTAATGTGAGTTTTTTAAAAAAAAAAAAATAAGTTGAAATTTTCTTAGAACAAAAGCGGCGCGCCACCTCGCGGCGGCTAGCCCCCTTCACTCTAAACCGCATAGCTTTTATAATTTTACGGACACGTCAGCTCCGACTCGGGGCGCGGATTTTCACCCTTCTATGTCTAAACTGACGCGACGCCGACGCTTTCGCTTCGTTCGACGCGCCGCCCAAAAGCGCGCCGTCTCCGGCGGCTCTTAACGGCGGCGCTGACACAACGAAGCGTCAGTCGTCGGATACAATATTGAAATTGTGTTCTGACTGGATTATTTTCGCAATACGCACGTCGATTTAACGGCGCAATACGTTAATGATCCTTCCGCAGGTTCCCCTACGGAAACCTTGTTACGACTTTTACTTCCTCTAAATGATCAAGTTTGGTCAACTTCCCAGCAACGCCGACGGCCGTGAAGCCACCGCGTGTCGGTCCGAAGACCTCACTAAATCATTCAATCGGTAGTAGCGACGGGCGGTGTGTACAAAGGGCAGGGACTTAATCAACGCGAGCTTATGACTCGCGCTTACTAGGAATTCCTCGTTTATGGGGGATAATTGCAAACCCCAATCCCCAGCACGAAGGAGTTTCAGCGGGTTGCCCGGGCCTCTAGGCCAGGGAGAACATGCTGATTCCTTCAGTGTAGCGCGCGTGCGGCCCAGGACATCTAAGGGCATCACAGACCTGTTATTGCTCAATCTCGTGCGGCTCGAAGCCGCCGGTCCCTCTAAGAAGAATTTTAATACGTCGCCAGTGAGTTGCGTGACGGAGCCACGCACACCTAAATGACGACGCCTATTTAGCAGGCTAGAGTCTCGTTCGTTACCGGAATTAACCAGACAAATCGCTCCACCAACTAAGAACGGCCATGCACCACCACCCACCGAATCAAGAAAGAGCTGTTAATCTGTCAATCCTTCCGGTGTCCGGGCCTGGTGAGATTTCCCGTGTTGAGTCAAATTAAGCCGCAGGCTCCACTCCTGGTGGTGCCCTTCCGTCAATTCCTTTAAGTTTCAGCTTTGCAACCATACTCCCCCCGGAGTCCAAAATCTTTGGTTTCCCGGAAGCTGCCCGCCGAGCCATTGTAGTAACGTCGGCGGATCGCTAGATGACATATTTACGGTTAGAACTAGGGCGGTATCTAATCGCCTTCGAACCTCTAACTTTCGTTCTTGATTGATGAAAACACCTTTGGCAAATGCTTTCGCTGATGTTCGTCTTGCGACGATCCAAGAATTTCACCTCTAACGTCGCAATACGAATGCCCCCAGTTATCCCTATTAATCATTACCTCGGAGTTCTGAAAACCAACAAAATAGAACCGAGATCATATTCTATTATTCCATGCACGAAATATTCAAGCAGCATTTTGAGCCCGCTTTGAGCACTCTAATTTGTTCAAAGTAAAATTGTCGGCCCATCTCGACACTCACTGAAGAGCACCGCGATAGGATTTTGATATTGAACCGGCGTTTTACCGCCGGCTCACCGACGATATGCTCCGCAGACGTGTCAGTATCACCGCGGATGCGGTGCACCGACAGCGCGGCGCACAAATGCAACTACGAGCTTTTTAACCGCAACAATTTTAGTATACGCTATTGGAGCTGGAATTACCGCGGCTGCTGGCACCAGACTTGCCCTCCAATTGTTCCTCGTTAAAATATTTAAAGTGTACTCATTCCGATTACGAGGCCTCGTAAGAGTCCCGTATCGTTATTTTTCGTCACTACCTCCCCGTGCCGGGAGTGGGTAATTTGCGCGCCTGCTGCCTTCCTTGGATGTGGTAGCCGTTTCTCAGGCTCCCTCTCCGGAATCGAACCCTGATTCCCCGTTACCCGTGACAACCATGGTAGTCGCAGAAACTACCATCGAAAGTTGATAAGGCAGACATTTGAAAGATGCGTCGCCGGTACTGGACCATGCGATCGGCAAAAGTTATCCAGATTCATCAAAATTAACGACTTCGGACGCGAGGCCCTCCGTCGATTGGTTTTGATCTAATAAAAGCACTCATCCCATCACTGGTCAGAGTTCTGATTGCATGTATTAGCTCTAGAATTACCACAGTTATCCAAGTAACTGAGTAAGATCTAAGGAACCAAAACTGATATATTGAGCCATTCGCGGTATCGCCTTAATACGGCTTGCACTGAGACATGCATGGCTTAATCTTTGAGACAAGCATATAACTACTGGCAGGATCAACCAGGGAGCTTTCGTCGTCTGATCTCGCGTCTGCGAGAGGAGAGAGGACTTTTCACTCCGACGAGCACGGTGCTCGCGTCCGCGGTTTCACCCTTGGACGCGGCGTGCCGTTAACATTTTTACGGGTCCACCGTCAACGTACAATACGCCGTCGCTCTCACAACGGCGCAGCGTCGACGCGTGCGACACAAGACAGCGCTAAGACATTACTTATGCGCCTACATCGTACGTTACAAGCGAACTGTGAATTTCACATTTAATTAAAATATCTTTTGACATAATCATCGAAAACATTGACGATTGCGCCCGGTGGTGGAGAGGATATGCCACTTTCAATAGTGATGACAAACCGCCGCTTCGAATGAAGCAGGCGTGCTTAGTCGCACACACGTTCAGACGGATACACGTCCAGAACGAGCGTTTCAGCTTTGTTAGACGATCGTTTAAATTTATTCGCACACTTTGACGTGAACGCGCAACTTCACCGCCCACAGGAGGGCACAGAGATCACACGTAAACGTGACGATAAATCGATCGACACAACGAACCAAAATCTTCCAAGAGAGTACGCATCGGAAAAATTTTATTATTTCAGAGAGGAAATACTAATAAATAAAACGACTCTGAAAGAATATCTCTTTTACCGATCCGCCGCGCGGTGTGCGTTTATAAACGTTATTTAAAACATAATATACACACTATGCCACGGCTCGTTCGCGTCGCCAGAAGCAATCACATTGCATAAACTTTTTAACATTTTTCAATGTGACGCCCCGTGCGGCGCGTTCGAGCCGCATGCGCCGCGTCTCTCGCTACATATATACGAGCGCAATCGGTTGGCGGTGCGCCGAGGGTGATACCGAAGATTTTTTTTTTTTTTTTTTATTTCCTCCCCATGCGACACCACTACCTCCCCCCCCCCCACGAACCCCTCCCCAGACCCCCCCCCCCCCCCCTTTTTTTTTATTTTGAATTTTTTTTTTTTCCTTTAATCCCCATCATCCAACACCACAACACCCTCGCCCCTAACCCCCCCCCCCCCCGCACACCATGGCTGCCGAACCCCCCCCCTCAGTAGCAAAAAAAAAAAATCTTTTTTTTTTTATTTCGTATCTAGAATCGATGAGTGTCGGAACGCGGCCCATCGCTGGCTTGCCGTTTTGTGTACCGCGTTCAGTTTCTATGGCTAGACCAATAATTATATTTATCCAAGATCCGGTGCCAAGACATACAGATACAATATTAAAATGATAACATAATATTAATAAGTATGTACAGTAAATTTAAATTAGCAAACAGTGAGTAGCAATAAAACAACTAGTGAATCGTGGAGCGTTCTTGTATTGCGTGCGACAGATCGACGAATTTGGTAAGTTTAAGTTTATCCTCGCCCGTTCGTGTATTGAAATAAAATGTGAACTCGCGTGTTATTGTATTGCGAAGAACAGAAAATTATGGACAGTGGGAATCTAGCAAAAAACAACTAGCGAATCGTGGAGGTTCTGAGCTTTCAGAATTTTCTCTGACTACCCCCTAGTAGGGAATGTAGTCGTGAGCATATGCATAAACATAATGATGCTCATGCTTGCATGATAAACGGCAAAAGTCAAGTCAAATATCAAGGAAAATCTAAATCTAAACTATTACGAAGCATATGCTCACGACTATATTCCCCGGTGGGGGTAGTCAGAGACATTCTGAAACCTCAGAAAATCCACGTTTCACCAGTAGTACCGAATGTCTGTCCAGTGTGAGGGGGGGGGCACTTATAATGGACAGTGTGGGTACAATACATGCCAAAATGAAACTGTACTTAACAAAAAAGATTTGTGCGAGCGTCACGCAAAAACTACAGAACCGATTTTGATGAAACTCATTTGGTTTGATAGCTTATGATCTGACTTAAAATCTGGTATATAATTTGTGGGGACGAAGTCGCGGCTTAACTCTATTTAATCTAAATATACCACCGAATTGAGACCTCGGCCAATCAGAGAGCTGGTCCTGAATCGCGCTATAGAAATTTTCAAGATAGTTTGTATAAATACAAAATTCTAAAAGAGACCAGTTGGACCTAGGTCAAGGGTAGGTCTGTGGTAGTGGTAGGGGTAAAGGGTAGAGGAAGGGAGAGAAAGGAGAACAACAGAAGACATTGACTTTAACGAGATCCGTCCACGCTCGCATGTTCGTGTATTAAAATAACAAATTCGTTTATCCTCGCACGTTCGTGTATTGAAAGCTCGCGTGTTCTTGTATTGAAAAGTTGTTCGTTTATTGAAAGCTCGCGCGTTCTTGTATTGCAAAGTTTTTTATCGTCGCCCGTTCGTGTATTGAATCGAGAAAATTATGGACAGTGGGAATCTCGTTAATCCATTCAGGCGCTTTACTATTTAGATGAGCAGGCATTTGGCTACCTTAAGAGAGTCATAGTTGTTCCCGCCGTTTAACCGCGTAGTCCGTACTCGCTCGTTCGTGTATTAGAAAAAAAAAAAAAAAAATTTTTTTAAATGTTCTTTATAAATTCGAGCGCAAGGAAATGATCGTGAAGAGATGCAGCACGCGCGTTCTTGTATTGCGACAGGTCGTCGAATTAAGTAAACATCGTAAAAATAAAAATAAAATAAACATTAACTTACGCACGTTCGTGTATTGAAAAAAACATGTGTGATGAATTCGAGCGATAGAGAAACGAACGAACGGGGCTACCGGTCGCATCACGCGCGTGTTCTTGTATTGCGACGATAGTAAATAAATTTTCGCACGTTCATGTATTAAAATTCACTTTTTTGTTAAATAAAAATCAAAATAATTTGTACGTCGCGGCTGGCGCGTTCTTGTATTGAGACAATGGAAAAAAAAAGGCTTCTCAAAGCGCACCTATATCCATTACAAAAACCCGACTACTGTCTAGTTGATTATTGTAACAAATATTTTAACTTCATCGTCCTCGGACGAATCACCTGGCGTAGGGCTGAGTCTCAACAGATCGCAGCACGACGCTGCTCTACCGAGCACAACACCCCGCCAGGAACGGAAGTCGTCTACAGACTATTCCGAGCCCCGACATCGAACTGAGGTAAATTCGAACCTTCGGAGCCGTGATGCACGCGTTAAGCGGACCGCACCGATCTCCGAGATCCAAATGGGCTTCGACGTCGCACCTTACGAGTAAAGCGCGACTAGTAAAGTCACATTGTTTAGAGCCTCCCGACTCTCGGGGCTCCACAGTGAGCATATCCTTGCCGGATTCGGCTAGGCTGGCTTCGGCCTTAGAGGCGTTCAGGCATAATCCCGCGGATGGTAGCTTCGCACCACCGGCCGCTCGGCCGAGTGCATGAACCAAATGTCCGAAACTGCGGTTCCTCTCGTACTGAGCAGTATTACTATCGCAACGACAAGCCATCAGTAGGGTAAAACTAACCTGTCTCACGACGGTACTGAACATCTGGATCAAGCCAGCTTTTGCCCTTTTGCTCCACGCGAGGTTTCTGTCCTCGCTGAGCTGGCCTTAGGACACCTGCGTTATTCTTTGACAGATGTACCGCCCCAGTCAAACTCCCCGCCTGGCAGTGTCCTCGAACCGGATCACGCGGGAGTTGTACGGCGATGAGCGTTGCCGCCACATCACCACTCTGCACGCTTGGAACGAAACACCGTGCGCCCGCCGATATAATCGACCGCGCACCGCTTCCGCCCAACCGAGTAAGTAATGAAACAATGAAAGTAGTGGTTTTTCAGCGACGACCGCGAACGATCTCCCACTTATGCTACACCTCTCATGTCTCCTTACAATGCCAGACTAGAGTCAAGCTCAACAGGGTCTTCTTTCCCCGCTGATTCTCCCAAGCCCGTTCCCTTGGCTGTGGTTTCGCTAGATAGTAGATAGGGACAATCCCTCCGCCAACCCATGGTCCTACCCGCCTTGCGGCATAACGGACCGAATCTCGGGAGATGCACGCGTTACTTGCTCGGGGCTCTTTCACGCGCGCACTATCTTGACTCCCTACAAATTTCTATATCCTGTCCCTTTGTTACCTTTATGCTTCTCCCCCTTCTGGGGCGCAACCACACACTTAAGCCTTCGCTCGCCACGCTGATCAAGTTCGGTTCAGATTTAGTTGATTGATGCAGTCGTCAGCTCCACGGCCTCGTATTCTTTCCTCCTGCTATGCCATGATCCGCAGAACTGCCGCAACAAGTTGAAGCCAACCTCGGTATTTACTAGGTCTTCGTAGTACACTGGTCCGTAGGTTGACTTTATCTGCTGAAGGCCGTCAAGCATCACCACCCTGAAGTCGTCATACAGCACGCACTCCCACAAGACATGACTCCGCGTCTCCTCGTGATGACCGCATGGACATGTTGCTGTAGAGCACAGTGTCATACTATGTAAGCGAGCCCTGAACATCCCGTGTCCTGTTAACATCTGCGACACCACGTAGTTTGGTTCTACCCAGGGCCATTTCATTCTCTCCCTGATATTTGGGAGGAAACTGTACAGGTCTCTTCCCTTTGTGCTCTCGTCCCAACTCTTCTGCCAACGGGCAACGGCGTCCGATCTTAAACTCAATTTTAGTTTCCTGCGCTCCCCACCAACAAGCCCCTGGTTCCTACGCGCGATGCTACCTGCACAGAAGACCTCAAGGTCGGCCGGAAGTACGCCCGCTAGCACAGGTAACGCTGCAGTGCTGGTCGATCTGTAGGCCTTCGTCAACAGAATCAGTGCCGGTCGCTGGTTGCGCAACAAATTACTCCGAACAACGTAGTTATCCGTGCGGTGGTGCCATACAGCAGCAGCGTAAGTGATCATGGCCACAAAGGTTCCTGTGTACAACAACTTAAGGGCGTGGTACCTGACGCCCCAGGTCGATGCCGAAATTTTCGACATCTTCCCGAAACAACAGGCAGCCTTCTCACTCACGGAGCTGGCGTGCGTGCTGTATGACCCCACGGCGTCCAGGGTGACGCCCAGGACACGCGCCGACGCGACTGACGGAATCGAGACCCCATACATGGATATGGTGGGCGGCCTCTTGAATTTACCTTTAATGGTCATTGTCTGAGATTTTGGTGCCGAGAACCCGAGACGATTCCGGGTCCCCCACTCTGACACTGAGGACAGGATGAGGGACGCGGACCTCTCGATTGCCGCTCTGGATGGGGCCTCGATCAAGACAGTCACATCGTCCGCATACGCGACCATGCTCACTCCCTCCGGTTTGGGCAGCAATAGTAAGTCATTCATGAGAAGGTTCCACAGCGTCGGGCCAAGAACTGAGCCCTGGGGGCATCCCATTGTGGACGCCTTCCACACGTCCCGGCCGCCAACGAATAGGCCGACGTTACGCAGGCAGAAGTAGCTCACCAGTATCCTGTAGATATTTGGTGGGCAACCCGCCTGCTTCGCCTTGACCAGAATCATTGGCCACCAGGCGTTGTCGAAGGCGCCCGAGATGTCCAGGAATACCAATTGAACGTATTTTGCGGTGGACGCCGCAGCTCTATTAAGGATGCTATCTAGGGCCGACACCGTGGACCTCCCCCTGGAGAAGCCGTGCTGGTCCACTGAAATTACTGTATGTAGGCAGGGGGCGCAGGATATAATGACCCGCTCGAGAAGCTTGCCCATTACCGGAAGCAAAGTAATCGGCCGATATGCCTTGGGATCAGTTGGTGACTTTCCGTTGCCCTTTGGCAGAACGATGAGACGGCCTTTTTTCCAAATATCGGGGAAGACCCCCTCCGCAATGCATTTAGATATGATGTAGTAAATTTCGTCAGCTGATGCTCGCCATGCATGTTTTAGAATCTTGGGCGTGATGCCATCCAGCCCTGGTGCCGTATTGGGCAGAGATTTTATTATTTTGGCGATCTGTTCGTGACTGGGGGGACCGGAGTCCTGCCCCGGCGGGGCGCATGCAGCCGCAATACGGATCTTTCTGTGGTAAGTGTCATCCCTGATTGGGTCGTCGTCAGGGAATAGTGAGCCCAGTAGGCCTGTCATGGCACTTTCTGCGGAGGACGCAAAACCGTCTGTTAATCTTATTCCGTAAATAACATCAAGCGGGGGGCGAACCCTACCAGTTGCAGCGCGATATGCCATGCCCCAAGGGTCTTCGTTACCGGTTTCTGCTGTTGCCCGGAAAAAGGTAACTTCCGTCGTTCTCATGGTGCTCTTGTATATACGTCTTGCTTCACGAAGGTATTGCAGCGGGGCCTCCTGGTCGGCGCCCTTACTACGAGATGACTGCCAAGCTCGCCGGGCCTTGCCCACCTTACGCCGTAGTTCGTCGAGTTCAGGGGTCCACCATTCGAAGCCTTTGTTCCCTTTGATCCTGACACGGCCAAGCTGTTCTTCGGATGTTCGCTCCAGGATTGTTGAGTACTGCTGGCATACGATGTTGGCTGGCTTCCACAGCCGAAGAGCACCCATGCGGGCATGGAGCGCTGAGCGGAAACATGCCCAGTTCACCCCGTGGTCGCGGAATTTGACTGGAGCCGAAGAGTTGTGCTCGCTTCGTTGCGTTGGTGTAATTGCTGCTATTTTGAAAGTGATCAGCTGGTGGTCGCTTTCACTCGCGCCCTCATGTACTGTCCAGTCCGAGACTTTAGGGCCACGGGTCGATATGGTGAGGTCAATGTTTGAGTAGCCGTTGGGGCCGCTGAATGTTGGAGGTTGCCCGGCCTCGTTCCATAGCCGGAGATCTCTGCCCATGATGAAGCTTTCCATTTCCCTTCTCCTGTGGTCTGAGTCCGCGCCGCGACCAGTGTATTGGCGGCGCTCGCAGTGCCATAGCGGGGAGTGGGCGTTGCTGTCAACTCCGATAAGAATCGGGGTGCCTTCCAGTTCGACCATTGCCTTTTCTAGGTGATTGAGATGAACACTGATGTCGTCCCGGTACTGAAAATACGCAGAAATGGCATAGAGATCCAGCCCCTCGCCGCATACGTGAACAATGGTGCAGTGGGAGTTGCTTAGGTGTTCAATGATTGTAAATGTCATGCTTCTCGTGTTGGCTGCAACGTAGATTCCCGCCATTGGCGAGGGACCGCACTGGATGATGCCCGCGGACGCCCCGCTGAATTGCTCTTGTACCAGGACGATAGCCAGACCATGTTCCCTGGCAATGGCAGGAAGCTCTTTGGTGGCGGTTTCTGACCCCTGTAAGTTAAGCTGACCTAGTCGAAATTCGTTTGCCGTGCTATCCATAGTTGGTCATGGATGCAGACTGTCTTTCAGCGAAGAGCCGGGCTGGGCAGGACGGGGAGGCTGTATTATGGCTGTCAGCGTCCCTCTTCTTAAAGCGCTTACAGGTAGCGCAGCACGAAGTTTCTGAGTTGCAGTCTTTTTTGCTATGCCCTGTTTCACCGCATCTACCGCAAGTCTCCTCCTTGGCCCTGCAGTACATGGCTGGGTGTCCAAACTGCTGGCATCTGTGGCAGCAGGTAATTTTTACGTAGTCGCGTACTTCGGCCTCGTCCCAGCCGATGTATAGGGAGCCGAGATCGAGTAAGGTGAGACGCATCTCCTGCGAGCACTCCAGAATAGCGGTAACGTTGTCACCGCCTTTTGCACCCCTCTTGAAGGCAACCTTGCATTGCTCTCTAAAGTCGGCTTCAGACCAATTGGTGCTATTGTACAGGTTCACTCTGTAAATTTCCGTTAGGAGTTCCTCGGGGGAGCGGTCCGTTCGCAGACGTCCCACCGAGAGCAGCGGCAGTCTCGTGCGAGCCGTGGAGGCCCTTAGGGATGCAGGGACCGAATTCACCAGTTTTCCCGCGGCCTCGGCTGTTGCTGTTCTTATAGCTATTCCTGAATTCCCCACTTTCCGGATGCCTTGTATCTTGATCCCTGCATCACCCGGGTTGATGGCTTCCTTCAGTATTGCCTTCGTTTGCTCTGACGTTTTGACCTCTTCTGACGTAGGGTAGACTATTACTACTGGGCCCTGCTTTTTTCCAATGTCCAGGTTCTCCTGTCCTATGGACCGTTTTAGTGTCGTGGCGTAACTTGGCTGCATGTCCTGTTGGTGGTAGGCACGAGTCGATGATGACGCTGCCGCTTGCTGGTTCAGCTCCATGGAGGTACACTTCAGTTGCCACGACGTGCACGCGTGCTCTGCGTCCGCCAACTTGATCTCAAGGAGTGCCACCACTGCCAGTATATCCTGGCTGTGCCCGCTTATCGTAGATTTGTCCGCAATGTTGAGCTTATTTTGACCATTTGCCACAGATGCAATTCCCTTGAGGGCCCGATGTACGTTATCTAGAAGCTGACCTTTATTTAGAGAAGATAGCGGAGGGGGGGGATAGAGTAGATAGGGACAACCCACCACCTCCTCATGGCTCTTCCAACCTCGCGGTTATACGAGCCGAATCGCGGGAGATGCACCCAGTACTTGCTCGAGGCTCATTTCCTGGGCGCACTTTCTTGACTCCCTACAAATTATATCTACGTCCTTGTCCCATCTTGCATTTCTCCCCGTTCTGGGGCATGCTACAGCACACCACAATCTCCGTTTGCTGCCTCGTCGTCCATGGCCAGTCCTTTGTCCAGCACGTTCCGCAGTCTATGCCATGCATGCGCGAATTCTCGCAGCTGCCCGAAGTTCGCCTCCGAGTTCACCAGGTCGCCATAATAGATCGGTCCTTCCTCGAGTCTGACTATCCCATCCATCATCTTTTGCCGCGGTTCTTCGTACAGAGTGCATTCCCACAATATGTGGTGAACGCACTCAATGACATCCATCCCACAAAAACAAACACATACGTCACACAGTTTCATATCATACAGCCGTCCTCTGAAACAACCATGTCCGGTCAATATTTGCGAGCATTGATAATCCGGCTCGACCCAAGTTGCCTTGAGCCTAGCCGTGACGTCCGGGAAGAATTTGTACGTGACCCTCCCCTTGTCCTCCGTGTCCCATCTCTCCTGCCAACTCCTCCAGGTGTCCTCCGTCACCTCCCGCTTAGCCCTACTCCATTCCTCCTTGGCCGCGGTCTTGCGCAGAGCGCCTAGTCTGCCAGCACGGATGACCTCAAAGTCCGCCGGCAATACACCCGCCAATACTGGCAGGGCGGCGGAGCTAGTGGACCTGTACGCCTTGGTCAGAAGGACCAAGGCCTGTCTCTGAGTGCGCAGTAGTGCGCTCCTCACAGCGTACTGTGTCGCACGCTGGTACCAACATACCGCAGCATATGTTACCGTCGCAACAAAGGTCCCTTGGTACAGGACCTTAAGGGCCCTGTACCTTATACCCCATGAGGCAGCCGATACCCGCGACATTTTGCCGAAGCAATTTGCCGCTCTTTCCCCGATCGATACCGCATGCTGCGAGAACAGAAGTCCACGATCGACCACCACTCCTAGCACCGTGGCCGACGTGACGCTTTTAACCGATTTGCCTCCGAATTTGATGGTTGGTGGCCGCTGGAGCTTTCCCCTGAGAGTCATCGAGGATGACTTTGCAGGGGAAAACTCCAGTCTGTTACGGACCCCCCAGTCACCGACGAGTTGTAATACCGTTGAGGCAAGAGCCTCAATCTTCGCCCTGGACATGGCTTCGATCAAAATCGTCACGTCATCGGCATACGCCACGAGCTCCACCCCCCCAGGCAGTGGTAGTCGAAGCAGGTCGTCCATCAGCACGTTCCACAGCGCTGGACCCAGCACCGACCCCTGTGGGCAACCCATTGTTGATGCCTTCCATATCACCTTCGGGCCCGTGAAGATGCCCACCCGGCGCCCGACGAAGTAGCCCGCGAGCATCCGATAGATGTTCGGCGGGCAACCCCCCCGTTTCGCCTTGAGCATGATCATGGGCCACCACGCGTTATCGAAGGCCCCAGAGATGTCTAGAAAGATTGCTTGTACATAAGTGCACGAGCTCCCCCGCGCAAAGTCAAAAATAGTCTGCAGAGCAGACTCCGTTGACCTCCCCCGCGTAAATCCATGCTGGCAGTCCGACAGCCCATTGGTGATTTGCGGTCCACACTTCAGCATTACGCGTTCTAAAATCTTGCCAAGGATTGGGAGAAGAGTTATCGGCCTGTATGCCTTCGGGTCGGTAGGCGGCCTGTCATTCCCTTTCGGGAGGACAAGAAGCCTACCGTCTTTCCACACGTCGGGGAAGACCCCTTCCTCCACACATCGGACCATTACCCCCAAAAATTCCGCCGAGGCGGCTGACCACACATGCTTCAGCACCCTTGCTGAAAGTCCATCTATTCCCGGAGCAGTCTTAGGCAACGCCTTGATTATTGCCCCCAAGGTCTGACCGGTTGGCGGCGGGGCATCCTCTCCTGACGGTATACATGCTGCCATTATCCGCACCTGCCTGTGATACTCCATGTCCTTAGACAAATCGTCGTCCGGGCACAGAGCGTAGAGCAAGCTGTGCATGGCTTCATGTACACTGCCAGCGTATCCTTCGGCGAATTTGGTGCCGTTAATTACGTTACGTGGCGGCCGAGACCTGCCACTCGCGGCTCGGTAGGCCAGGCCCCACGGGTCCTGGTTTCCGGAATCTGCAATCGATGTAAAATGCTTAAGTTGCGCCTCCTCCATGGCCCTACGGTACTCCCTCCTGGAGTCGTGAAATACCTTTTTGGCGCTCTCGATGTCCCGTGGAATTCCACGCTTCCTCGCAGCTTGCCACATCCTTCTCTTCTTCATACTTCCCTTTCTAAGTGAGTCCAGTTCTGGACTCCACCATTCATACCCTCTGTCTTTTTTACTATCACTCTTCACACCCAGACTACCCTTCGCTGATGCTGTAATTATTTTCGTGAACTGTCGGCATACATCTCCTGCAGGCTTATTCCATTTTATTCTTCCCATGCGCTCGTGGATAGTAGACTCAAATCGGTCCCAGTCTACGCCGGCGTCCCGATATCTCATCGGCTCTTCTAGCGGCTCCGCGCATGCGTCGTGCTGGATACCGCTTGCCACCCTAAATGTGATCAGTCGGTGGTCACTATCGACTGCGTCTAAGTGGACTATCCATTCCTTGACATTGACGCTTCTGCTTGTCAATGTCAGGTCCACTGTGGATTCTCCATTCTCAGTGCTGAAAGTGGGGGGCATCCCGGCTTTGTTGTGTAGAGTTAGGTCGTTGGCCATGATGAATTCCTCCATGAGTTGCCTTTTCCTAGCTGTTTCGTGTCCTCGTCCAGCACACTGACGTAAGGGGCAGAACCACATGGGAGAGTGTGCATTGCAGTCTACCCCTATTAT
The DNA here is from genome assembly GCA_963693445.1 of Agonopterix heracliana. NCBI lineage: Eukaryota > Metazoa > Arthropoda > Insecta > Lepidoptera > Depressariidae > Agonopterix > Agonopterix heracliana. Next base: position 11,531,957 of record OY856327.1, read on the forward strand.
GATCCGCCTACCCTTAAGGTGTTGCACGGCTTCTCCTAGGCCGTGTATGTGGGTGTTTATGTCGTCAGCGTACTGGAAGTACGCAGAGATTATATAAGCGTCCAGGCCTTTCCCCTGGACATGGCACACAAACCTGTGGATGTTCGACAGGTGTCGTAAGACTGCGCAGGCGATGCTGTTGTCAGCAATGTAGACACCGGCCTTGGATTCCGGTCCCATGTCCAGGATCTTCGAGTCTTGGTGGTGCTCCTGGACTAGAATGACGTCAGCCATCATGTCCCTGGCTATTGCCGGGATGCCTCGGGTGGCAAGCATTGACCCTCCTAGGTTCACCTGGCCAATTTTGGTGGTCGTGTCAAGCTCCGTAGTTGATAGTGGCGGCCATTCTGTTCTCGGCGTGTATTCTGGCAGGGCAGTCTTTGGCTCCCGTCTCATGCGTTTCGGAACCCTTCTGCCCGAACCTCTTGCACGATGCGCAGCACTGTTGGGTCGCTACGCAGGCGGACGCCTCGTGGCCCGTCGTCCCGCATCTACCGCAAACTGCTTCGGTGCGACATCTTGCCGCGGTGTGGCCGTACGCGTAGCACTGCTTGCACATGGGGGCGTCCACATAATTTTCGGTACGGATTGAGTCCCATCCGACGTATATCCTCTCCCTCTCGACTAGCATTTGCCAGAGTTCCACTGTGCAGTCCAACACCAGCGTAGTTCGCCTGTCCATCCTGCGTGACTTCTTGAAGGCAAGTCTACAGCTGTCCCTTAACTTAGGTAACGTCCATTCTGGGTTTTCGGCCAGGTTCTGCTGGTGGATGGCCACCAGCGTTTCATCCAGGCCAGGGTTGCCATCCAGGTCCCTGAGGGCGACCAGGGGACGTCGGCCTTTTGGCTCCGTCACTTTGAGCGTGGGTGGAGCAGCCGCCCTCAGCCGCTTCGCTGCTTCCGCATCGGCTGTCTGAACGATGACCCCAGCCCTGCCAACCTTCCTAACACCCTGAACCCTTAGGTTCAAGTCTCCTGGGACTATGGCTTTCTTAAGGGCCTCCTTCGTCTGCTCGGCCGTTTTTAATTCGGCCGCGGCCTCCTCCGTCGGGTAAAAGGCCAGTACGGGGCCTGACCTAGGTGCCGGTGCTGGTACATGCGTGCGTCCTTCGCCATCCCGTCTTGCTGCTTCAGCGTACGACCTTGCCTTGTTTTGTCTTGCCTCTGATTCCGCTATTGTGGCCTCCAAATCCGCTACTTCTACC